>QGOG01003292.1:0-11156 GCA_003313185.1 Collybia sp. MG36 | reverse complement strand
ATCCTTTCAAATTCCATTAGAATACCTCTTCAAGAAATTTATATTACTTGTGTGTATCGATGGACAGCGCGGTTCAAGGTACATCTCAAGCCCTCGGGTGATCACATATGTTTCATTACAAAAGTTTACTGATCGAGTTTAGGGCCGGTTAGAATTCGTCATTCCTAAAGCGGTAATCCGCGCGCTACAGGGATTTAAACCCAGCTGGACCGACCTGTCTACCGACAGTTTACCTACTTGTGTCTCGTGACAGGTCGGTCTTCGGCCTATGTTCCAGGCTGATCGAGAATGAACCAACAAATTTGAAAGACGGTCACATGATTTGTGGGAGCATTATTTCATTGATAATAATATTACTGACATGAATCATCGAGGCGATTGCGCAGTTCAAGTTGTTGTCTCCAAAATCTATCAGTCTGCCATTGACAGGGATTGCGCAATTTTTATTGTCGAGATCAAGACACAACACAAAAGAATTTAGGAAGAACCCCAGGAATCTACCACCGCCATTCTCGTACTTGTCGTCAGGCTTCGAAACCAAGGCACAGCGCGAAACTCAAAATCCTGCCTATCAGAGTGACAAGTTGGGCTTGGTCGCTTCCACAGCCCGGGTAATACGGAGAGGTAGTATGTTTGAATTATCCCAAGCAATTTGGTGCAAAGGGGGTATACGATAGTTGGCTGCCGACGCCGACTTTGAAGACTCGCTGGCCCCTGTTACTCCAAACTCAGCTTGGTGACTCTTAGTCTCTTACGCACCTGGATATAAAGATTACTGGCCATCACTCCTGACAATGAAGAGTTGACTCTGGTCGATATTACGTTGAATTTACCCGGCAGTTCGACGCTCCACAAATACAATGGGTCCAGTCCCGGAAACGAAAGAGGATCATAGATGAGAACGCCAGCGCTTCAAAATTAGGAGGTCTACGCGATCCTCCAGAAGAGCACTGCCCGGGTTGTGCGAAAGCGCGCCGTCCATGATCCACGGGGCCCTACCTTATCTGCTGCAGCTTCTACTATGTGTTACTGCACACCCTTTCGACCGCACAACCAATAACCGATCCCACATACGTCCAACCGCCTTGAATTTTCATCATTTTCCAGCTCAGCCCTGTCGAGAGGATGTGTCCAGGAAGGAGGAAGATCGGCATCCGACATCGTTGAAGAAACCCAACACAAGGGCCGGGTAAATGTAAATTATGAATATCACCGCTTGACAGGACTGCTCATACTCAACTTAGATGGCCGATATTAGGCAATCGGCTCGTCCCGATGAAATTTTCGAGTAGGCCCGCGGCTGCCCCATCCAACGACTCTACGACCCTGCGACATCTACAACATACAATCCTTATTAGAAACTTCGAGGAAGACCTCGCCACTTGCATTAAATCCAAGTATGTGGGCAATAACAGATACCCCGACCGATGTCGGCCCAGGTAGGTTAGGGGTGTGGAATATGGCAGAGGGCGCGCGCCGAAGGTTGGTCGAGTATCCGCCGCGTATTCCACCGGTCCTCCCAAACTCTTGTTTCATGTATTTTTTGAAACTGATCGGATCCGAAATTTCTAGGCTGCTCAAAAATCGCTGGGCGAGCAGAAACCGATGTAAAACCGAATAAACCAAATCATCAGCGGCTCAGACTCGCACTCCAGTCGAATGTTCCAAAAATACGCGGCCGAACAACCATTTGTATTTCAAAAATGCAGAAGCCCACCCAGTGAAGGTATTCAAAATTCCTCGTCGTCGAGAAGCAATTCATCAAGCCTATACCTCTCACGCGACAACGCGTGGAATCCGATGTACCCTTTCACGAGGTACCTTCTCACGAGAGAGCACGCCTCGGGGTTGGATTCGAGGACGGCGATTATCCGCCGAACGCCGTCAATAGTGACTTGAGCCAAGTGCTCCAAGGCCTCGAGCTTGCTACACCCTCGGACCCGAGAGATCAAGGATATGTGGTTGCTCGTTTCCCCTGCTAGCTCCTCTTTGTAGAACGAGAAAATGTCACTGCAGATTCGGCGGTGAGTTGCATGCACGTAGATTGACATTCAAAATATTTGACATACTTGACATCTTCAAAATAGTGGATCATGTCTGGAAGAATCTGTATGTAGATCTTGATGGGAATGCTAGGTGGGAAGAAGAAGATGGAGTATGCCCGAGCGATGCCTGTCAAATATCGAAGGTATCCCGGATAATTGATCGCTGCGGTATGTACCTTTCGCACAATCAATTTCCGCACATATTCGCATCATAAGCGACAACTCACCGCCATCCCTTGCTGGTCTTCCTCCATGACGAGCGAGGACATATAGTCCAGCGTGGTCGTGATAATCATGCTAGCGCATATATCATTGAAGTGTTGTGATGTGGTTCGCAGGAGGATTGCGAATCCGTCCAGCACCGGGTGTAAATGCTCCTTCTTCTCCAAAAACGAGGTGTTGAACTCCTTGACCACATTGGCGTCCTTCAGGGCCAGATCGTCGAAGTAAATTGCACAGGTTGTGTAGAGGCATATATAATACCGGCTCGAGATGTCGAGGTAGGGGTACAGTGTCATGCACATAGCAGCAGACGGCTGAAGTGCTCGTTGAAATCCGGATGAACTGACGTGAATGGAGGAGAATCCCAGCCTTATTGCTTCGTCACAGGCTGCTTGAGCGAATTGGAGGTCATATTCGGGGCGCGGGAGGGGTGTATCCAACTCCTTCAGGAGCATCACGAGGGTATCTCGAATACCGCTGACCGCAGTGCCAGAGTAATCATCAAGCCCCTGCTAGCGTAGCAATAGGAAATTAAATGTTGAAAAAGTAGTAGGCCACCACAAACTTGAAATTGGGCGGAGACGTCTTGTTGCCTACAGTCAGACATGATAGTAACGGCCGAACGCGAATATACCGTGGCAGTAGTGTGTGGCTGGGTGGGTTTTAGTTCTCCATCCCGCCTGACAGCGTCCTCATATATGCGGTCAGAGATGAAGCGGATCAAGTACCCGGGCTGCCGGTATGATTCCCGAAGCTGCCAGCCCTCGAAGGTTTGCATGCTCAAACGTCAGCTTCAAGCTCCAAGCCTTACGCGCCTTGTGCACTCCAGGCAGGACCCCCTAAAATTTGAGTCCCTGCTGTGTTGGTGCTGTGGAACCATGGAGTCGAGTGAATTAATATTGCAACAGGTCCGGACTCAGGGTTTATAACAACTTCCCCACTCTCCATGATCAAGTACGCTTTCCGGTGATCTCACCTGATGCTGGCATACTCACAAGCATCACCTACACTAACTACCAGAAAATTGGCGGCGCATCAAATTGACACTAACTACCCATTACCCTAATTATTGCATCACGTCGCATACGCATCATTCGCGGAGCCCTGCCCAGCACCCTTGATTGTACAATACTCAAGCCCAAGCACGGGTTTCACTTGTGCCGACGCGCCACGTCGTTACCAGAGGGAGGCCTTACAACCCATACTGCTGTGAATCTGTGTTCTCATGAAAAATTATGATCCCCATCCAATGTGAAATTTTGCGCAGCGAGTTCTTGTGAAAATGGGGTTGACTTTCTATGTACATAAAACAAGAAATCAGTAATTCTACGTTGCGGAAATGATTGGCAGGTTGGCAGACTTGTCCTACGTACATATGAAAGTCTCAGGCTGGATAAACCGATGTAAATGCCTTGTGATTACTAAGCATTGGATGGGCTCTAGTCTCCTCCGCGAATATAGACCGTCGGATCGTATGGCGCGGCGAAACAGCACATCCAATACTAATCTTTGGCATTGGCGGCCGGGGTGGCTGATCCGTGGGCACATTGTATAATCAATGCTGTCACAAGCATACAATGCTTGTCTCAGGAACCATCCACCCGGAAAGCACAACAGCCGTTTTAATTCCTTTTGCCACCGCTTCAGCCTGTGGGGTCCGCACCCGACGCATATCATATAAAATCGAGAACGAAAAGAGCGGCACAATGTCTTGGCTACAATGGCAGATGACGATGGCAAAGCTAGACTGGAAAAGCCAATTACCAGGCCACGACGATGATAAATGTTGCCTTCTCTCCCAAGTCGGGCGTTGTGAGTCGTCATCCTGCTATCCTAAAACCCGGAAGGGCTTGTGCTAGGGTTGCTGGATTGGTCATCCCGGTATCAAATCCCATAGGGATCGGATTTTCATTCAACTCCGGTCGATTAGGTGAATGATACTAAGACCGATTATGCAAAAACGATCCGTACTGCACCTGTGGAATCGCTTGGGGGTGGTGTCGTGGCATCGCATACTACCCATCGGATTTTGAGGGATGGCATTAGCTTTGGGGAAAAGCATGGTCAAATACGCGAGCGTGGGCCGGGCCGGGGCGATTGAGTGGCACGCGTCGGGCACTGCCAATGGTGAGTCGGTGCCACGATGCTGCATCCATGTAACGTAAATGGA
The DNA here is from genome assembly GCA_003313185.1 of Collybia sp. MG36. NCBI lineage: Eukaryota > Fungi > Basidiomycota > Agaricomycetes > Agaricales > Clitocybaceae > Collybia > Collybia sp. MG36. The sequence continues at coordinate 6,719 of QGOG01003292.1, read as the reverse complement.
TATAAAAGAGTGCTTATCATTTTAAAATTCATCTGTTTTATAAAACATTCTAGATATGTTTATTTCCGAATATGGATTCTGGATGTTTTTAGTCGAAGCCGCAGGCCGCGAAACGCGCCGCGACATTTTGGGAATGCTGACAAATTGAGAGCCCAGAGCACATGGGTCGCAGACACCGCGCTTGTTTCTAGAGGGCTGCTGATGCCTTGCCACCAGCTGGCAGGCAAGTGATGTACCAGATTGATTGTCAATTAAGGCTAACAATGTACCAGGCCTATATTACTACTGTAGTGTAGTGATGTATCGGCGTTATGGCAGGATCTGGTGAATAATGCAGCTGCGCGTCCCGGACACCTTCGACCGATGCTTCTGCTCGATCCGGGAATTCGTGTCGCGGAACGGGCGTACACGAACGGAATCGGGTCCAGCTTGAGCCTTCAAGCCTGGGACGAAGCCAGCCTGAGGTTTGGCGCGTGGGCGTGTGACTGGACAAGGCCAGTCGAGATCTGAGAATGGTGTCCAGACGACTTGAACGAGGAACGAGGGCTGACCGTCGAGAATGAGCGTGTGGTTATTCCAGGGAACAATGAACACGATGTTCTCAGGTTTATGGCGGAACCAGCCGGCTGTCAATGCAATCCACACTTTATTCCCTCTGGGTAAAATGTACAATCCCATAGAGCTCCTCAAACGACTAATCGCCGGCAAACCTCCAAAAGAATTGCTCATCAATTCCCCCAATCCCACTAGGTTTATATTGACAAATGTCTCGCGCCTCGAATCGATGTCCAAGGGGCCCTTACGTACCTGGACACAAGGATTACTGGCCATCACTCCTGACAATGAGGAGCTGACTCTGATCGATATTGCGTTGGATTTACCTGGCAGCTCGACACTCCACGACGGGGCCAATTCGAACCCTACCCCATCTGCTGCATGGGCAAGCAGAAACCGATGTAAAACCGAATAAACTGAATTACTGGCGGCTCACACTCACACTCCTTTCGAATGTTCTAAAAATACACATTTCCTCACAGCCGAACAATCATTTGTATTTCAAAAGTGCAGAAGAACTACGCAGTGTAGGATATATTCAAAATTCCTCGTCGTCGAGAAGCAATTCATCAAGCCTATACCTCTCACGCGACAACGCGTGGAATCCGATGTACCCTTTCACGAGGTACCTTTTCGCGAGAGAGCAGGCCTCGGGGTTGGATTCGAGGACGGCGACTATTCGCCGAACACCATTGATTGTGACCTGGGCCAAGTGCTCCAAGGCCTCGAGCTTGCTACACCCCCGGACTTGAGAGATTAAGCATATATGGTTGCTTGTTTCTCCTGCTAGCTCCTCTTTGTAGAACGAGAAAATGTCACTGCAGATTCGGGGGTGAGTTCCATGCGCATGGAACAGTTAGAATAGTCGACATACTTCACATCTTCAAAATAGTGGATCATATCCGGAAGAATCTGTATGTAGATCTTGATGGGGATGCTGGGGGGGAAGAAGAACAGGGCGTATGACCGAGCGATGCCTGTCAAATATCGAAGATATCCCGGATAATTGATTGCCGCGGTATGTATCTATCACACAATCAATTTCTGCACATATCTGCCTTGATCACAAGCGACAACTCACCGCCATCCCTTGGTGGTCTTCCTCCATAACAAGCGAGGACATATAGTCCAGCGTGGTTGCGATAATCATGCTAGCGCATATATCATTGAAGTGTTGTGATGTGGTTCGCAGGAGGATTGCGAATCCGTCCAGCACCGGGTGTAAATGCTCCTTCTTCTCCAAAAACGAGGCGCTGAACTCCTTGACCACACTGGCGTCCTTCAGGGCCAGGTCGTCGAAGTAAATGGCGCAGGTCGTGTAGAGGCATATATAATACCGGCTTGAAATATTGAGGTGGGGGTACAGTGTCATGCACATGGCAGCAGACGGCTGAAGTGCTCGTTGAAAATCGGGCGAATCAACGTGAATGGAGGAGAACCTCAGCCTTATTGCTTCGTCACGGGCTGCTCGGGCGAATTGGAGGTCATATTCAGGACGCGGAAGCGGCGTATCCAACTCCTTCAGGAGCATCACAAGGGCACCTCGAATACCGCTGACCGCAGTGCCAGAGTAATCACCAGGCCTCTGCTAACGTAGCAATAGGAAATTAGACGTTGAAAAAAGCAGTGGGCCACCACGAACTTGAAGCGGGATGGAGACATCTTGTTGTTTGCTGTCGGACATGATGATGACTGTCGATTTCGAATGGACCGCGGCAGTGGAAGTGTGCAGCTGGGTTCTGTCTTACTTCTCCATCCTGCCTGGTAATCCGCATAAATACATTTTATCCAGCACCCGGGCCGCCGGCCCTCGAGTTGAAACTTGAAGGCTTGCATGTTCATTCAAGTGTCATGACCATGCGCACCTCAGGCACCAGGACACTCTAAAATTTGAGCCCCCACGGCTGCAGATCATCCATGCGTTAGAGTCGCGCGAGGCCATATCTCCAAGTTGGTTAACATTGCGACGGACCCGGACCCGAATTCTGTGGTGGCGTCTTCGCCCCCGAAACAGTACACTTCGAGATTTGGCAGGTTGAATGGGATGGTTATTTGCGATGCCCGCCCGGCGGCCTCGATTTTACAAACGGAGCACGGGTTTTGATTATAATAATCAACAGTTCTCACGAAACATTACGGTCCCCAGAGGGTAAAAAATTTCGCATATGGTGAGTTCTTGTAAAAATAGGGCTGACTTGCTAGAACAAGGAATCAGTAGTTTCACGTCGTGAAAATGATTGGCAGATTCACCGAATTGTCTTACGATAGTTTCAGGCCGAATAAACCCAAATGCCTTGGGGCTTGTGAGAGCACCAACTCACTGGGGGTCCCAATCTCCACGAATATGAATCAAATTGCATTACGCGGTGAAACAATATATCCAATGTTGATTTCTGGCGGCGTGGACACGTGGCTGTCTCAGAAATCATGCAGAAAACGGACCCAACGTTTTAATTCCTCTGGTCGCCGTTCCAGCCTGTGGGGTCCGCAGCACGCACCCGACGCGTATCACAAAAAATCCAGGGCGAAACGAGCGGCACAACATCCCGGTCGTGAGGGAAGAGGACGATGGTAAAACCAGCTTGGAAAGATTAATCCCCAAGCCAAGAGTCGGACGTCGCAATTTGTCGTCTGCTATTTCAGTCCCATTCAAAATTCGTGCCAGTGTCACTGCTGCCATCCTATTACCAGGTCTGGTAGGGATCGGATTTTCGTTCAAATTGGGTTGACCGCGGCGATTGACGAAACAAACAGGGTTCTGGCTGGGGGATAAGTGTCGTGGCATCGCATACTAGGGACTTAGCAGCGCTTGGTGTTGGCTTTGGACACAAACATGGCCAACACAAAAACGTGGCTACTGGCCAGGCAAATGCCGAAAGCTCCCCCATCGCCCGACCAACCCCATGCGAACTTTGCACCACACGTTGCGCAGCTATTAGATAGATTCCAATCGACTTCCGCTCTTGATGAAGTGCACCCCGAAATTTCGGCAGGCTGTCCACGGCGCCCGCCCAGCACCCTCGATTTTACAACAACCCTGAGCATGGGTTCCGCGTGTGCCGACATCGTTCCCAGCCCTTCAACTAGAGGTAGGTCTCCCAACCCATATTGTTAGTACCGATCATGGAACTCAAAATGACCAACAGTGTTCTCATGATGATGATCCCCATCCAGATTGTGGGGTGTTGGGCGTGGTGGGTTCTTGTAAAAATAGGATTGACTTCCTACAACAAGGAATCAGAAATTCCACGCCGCAAAATTGATTGGCAGATTCGCGAACTTGTTATGAAAGTCTCCTGGATAAACCCAAATGCCTTGTGGAATTACTAACCGCCGGATGGTCCCCAATCTCCTCCGCGAACATGGATCGTGGAATCATATCGCACGGCAGTGAAACAGCATGTCCAATGTCAATCTTTGGCATGGGCACACCATCATCATATGGGGGCATTCAACGCTTGTCTCAGGAACTACCCACCTGGAAAGCATAACCAACGCTAAAGCCCGTAGGGTCGGCACCCAGTGCGTGTCATAAAAATCCGGGGCGAAGCGAGCGGACACAACGTCCCGGCTGTGCAGCGGTGATGACGGTAAAACCAGCCTGGCAAAACTAATTGCCAGGCCAGAAAAAAAGCTTTTTTCCTCGAAAGCCAGCCGCTACGGCGCCACCCTGTTACTCTGGAACGTGCCAGTGTCACTGCGTCATCCGAGTCCAATGGAAATCGGATTTTCGTTCAGATTAGATCGATTGAGGCGATTGACAACAAGGAAGGACTATCACTGCACTTGTGCAGTCGCTCGGGGGCGGGGCGGAAGGATACGCCGTGGCATCGCATACTACCCCTCGGATTTCGTCAAGTGCTAAGCGCTAACTTGGGAAGGACTTGGTAACGGGCTTGGATGACGTTAGCTTTGGGGAAAAGCATGGTCAAATACACAAGCGTGGCCAACACAAACAAACAATATCCGCATTTGGATTCAATTTCAGGGCGGAAATGGGCAACTCCCATGGCAGGGTGGATTTCATTATTATCGGTCTCGGATAATCAGATGCCCGATTGGCTTGCTGCAAATAGCAGATAAGCAATTCACAGGGTGGTGGCTAGTTGGCTCCCCACCGCCATCATCTGTATCCCAATGCCGATTGAACTACTCTACAAGACGGTTGATGGGATCGACATCTTCCTGGATGTGTATCTCCCAGATAGCGCGAGCGCAGCCAGCCCGGTGCCAATCCTGCTCTGGTGGCATGGCAAGTCCATATATCATCTGCCCGAATCTCACCATTTTGAACGCAACTTATTCCAGGCGGTGGACTATTGCAGGTACGTTGGCTTCATGCTTGAATCGCTTGAATTCTTATTTACCTCTTTCTTCATGCAGGGAACCAGAAAGGGTGCGTAGAACTCATCGCGTCATGATCAATATAATCACACCCACAAAAGCGGTCTCACCGCATATGCTGGAAGCACCATCAAAGCACAATCTCTGTCTAGTTTCCGCAGACTACCGCCTAGCCCCACAAACCCGCATGCCTGCGATCCTTGCCGACTGCAAGGACGCAATGGAGTTCCTCGGATCCACTGATTTCGTGTCCGCCACCGGTAACCGCGCAGATACTTCAAAGGTGTTTGTGAGCGGGAGCTCAGCTGGGGGGTGGCTTGCTCTCCTCTCGGGGACGGGGATTGGGTACCGCGCGTGTGGGCTCGAGTTGCCCCCGCGAGTCGAGGGAATTATCGCGCTGTACCCCATCACGGACCTCCTCGATCCGTTCTGGACGACGAAGCAGCGCCCTGTGTCGTATATGGATCGGGTCATTGAAGACTCGGAGGTCGCAACATTTGTTGACCCCAACAGTGAAAAAACGGCGTCTTCAGATGTAGATGACAAACGGGGCATCTTCTACTCCTACATGGTGCAAGAGTAAGTCCATTATTCTTCCACATGAGTGTAATACACGAATATCCCAGGGGCATCCTTGCTTCCCTGCTATTGGATGGGACGGGCATTCCCCCAGAGAGCGTTAGCGTCGCGAAATCGCTGAAGACCGGGGCTTACAACCCCCCTCCGACATACATCATCCACGGCAACACTGACACGAGGGTACCACACCGCCAATCGATGGACGTGGTGGATGCTTTTAGCGCCATCGGCGCGAGCGTGGAATATCACGAAATGGAGGGCCTTGAACATGGGTTTGAGCGGGATGGGAAGTATAAGATGGAGAGCATGTATAAATTTATCAAGATGACGTCGTGAGTGGGTGGGTTGGATGATTTGTTGTTGTATCAAGTGCTTTTGATATCAAACCTTGACGGAATATGGTATTAAATGTCGCCGGATTAATGTATCTGCTGTATCCCCAACGGGGGTAGGTAAGAGTGTAGATCAGTGCGCTAACTGTGCATTGCCAACGTCGGGGGCATCAACTCTAGGTCTTCTCCGGGATATCACAGACTTCCTGCTGTACTTGTTCAGAATGTGCGCGTTTTCCAGTTGGGATCGTCCGTGGCACTAGTGCAATCAGATCCGTCACCATCTTCGACCCAGAAAAGAGCAAGAACAAACCTCGCTGGGGCTTGGGTTCCGGTAGTGGTCGAAAGTACGGCTGCGCTAGCCAATGTGGCATAACTGCGAGGCCCGTCTTTTCATCGGTAGTAATCAAGTCTTTTACTGGTGTGCCACGGGCTGCCTCTTCGTCGCGCTGATCAAATACGATGCCCATGAGATATTGACCAAAAACAGCTGGAACCACCCACCTCCATCCGCCGCTTCACTTCCCGGCACAGTTCAACGTATTCATCCAGCCCCTCTGCAGGTTTCTTGGGATCGACCTTGATCTTCCCCAAGCGCTCACGGAGATCCGTTTCTCGAGCAAGGCCGGGACGCATAAGTTTGAACAGGTGGCCTTTGACGCTGCTGATCGCTGTTGCTGTCTTGAGGGCTTTGACGATTTCCAGGTATTCCAGCGCGAGATCCGCGTGTGGGGGGTGGCGTGATCGGATATAGACGTCCGAGTCAGATGCTATGTCTTGCCCGTCGGGATGCGGGAGCCCGGCAAAGAGGGCCGCGTTGTAGAGCTGGCCTTCGGCGCTCATGACGCCATCGGCACCGGTGAACTTGAGACACGCATCTATATCGGATTGGTACAAGATATTTCCATT
>QGOG01003287.1:0-11340 GCA_003313185.1 Collybia sp. MG36 | reverse complement strand
CAAAATATATACCCGGAAACATTTGAGGGAAATCCTGACGCTCACGATCGCGTTTATTCAACCGAGTGTGGGATATACCAGCCACATTGTGGGCTTGACAATGTCATGTTGTCATGGGGCCATGACGAGGTGTGTTTATCCCTCGTTGCTCTACAACCCGTCTTTAACATGCCTGTCAACTAGTACCTTTACAACGTCTTCAAAGACCAGAGCTCCCTCCCCCCTGAGGCCCTAGCCATGATTCGGTATCATAGCTTCTACCCCTGGCACAGGGAGGGTGCATACTCTCACCTCACCAACGAAAAAGACACCGAAATTCTTGCCGCAGTACGCGCCTTCAACCCTTACGATCTCTACAGCAAAAGCAACGAGCCCTGTGATCCCGCGAAACTCCGTCCGTATTATGAAGGTCTCATCGCAAAATTCTTCCCTCCCGTTCTCGATTGGTGATCCCCGCACGAATATCTCGTGCCGTTGTCTGTTTATAGCACCATTGATCGATATCTCTGATATCTTGCTATCGCGCTCGCTGTGTTGATACTCCCCTAGATCCCGCCACTCCTATTATCCGCTACTTATTTGATTGCTCTCCACTAGACAAGCACGGACTTTATCCGTGGCATCACCATTAGACACACATATTTGTATCTACCATGCCCACTCAATCAATGCTCGCATGACCCTGGATCTCGAGATAAAACCTACGCCTGGACTCCAACCACTACCATAAATCCTGACGACTGCACCCGAGCACACTGCCGTACCCTCCGGTTCACAAGGACAAGAAATTTCTTGTGCTATTTGATTGGTTCCGAACCTTGGTTAGCACTCGCCAGGGCTTTGGTCTGAGAGTCTTCCTGCAGGGATGGTACAATTACCACCTTCGACTCAAATGATTGAAGGTTTCGGGTGCGGTCAGTGCGCGCTGACCTGGTTGTAATATATAGACATGACGGACAACCTCGGTTTCGGTAAAGCGAAGCGGCGCGAGGAAAATTTGGGGGTTTTAGCTGGAAGGGTTACCTTTCGGTGCCTTTGCTTTCGTTTCAGCCGCCCTGGGTCACTCATGTGGTGGGAACCGTTAGTGATGCATTCCAGGAGATGTTGGAGAGTGTGACCGCCAATGGGCGTCAAGCACACCTTCGCGGAGTGCAAGGAAGTCCTCAGGCAAAGTACCAATCCGTCTCCCCATGCTGTGTCGCGATCATTTTAGCTTAGATATCAAACTGGACTCCAGGTTCAAGGAATTCTATGCCCGGTGCAAAGCGAGCGACATCCCTGTTATTATCGTCTCAAGGTAGGCTATTTGTGCGCTCCAGCCTCCAAAGATGCAGGGCATTGATTTCCGTATCACAGCAGTATGACTGCGGATGGAGACGTCGCCCTTGTGGGCTGCCTCCCCTATGTGATATACAACACCACCGTCACCCAGTCCACGCGCGAACTCTTACGCAGCATCATGCATAACGTGATGTGTCACTTTCAGCTCGAGACCAAAGCGGAGATCACTGGCCTGCCTTGACCTCGTGCATGGGGCACGGATGGAAGCAGGAACTGCGTGCGCTGACGGATGGGTATGTTGCAGACTTGAATGATTTGGGAGGGGAACCAACAGTTGAGGGAGGCTAGACTGACGAGATATTGATACTGATAGATGTATTTTGTTCAGGCGTGCTTTAGTATATCATCGATGGTGCAAAACCGACTGACCATTTGTCTATGATGCTAAAAGGCCTTCCCCAGGGCACACTTGAGTTAATTTCGTACGATGGATTGATCTTGATGGTGGTAAAACAAACTACACATAGGGAGACATACGACGCAAAGCAAGTTTGATTATGAGGAAATCCATTTACTAGACACTCGCTTCCGGTGGGCCAGCAGGAATGAATTTGTCCAAAATAAATCGATAAACGACCCACACACAAAAGCGCACAGCACCTTATGTCGCCCATCCCAGCACCGCCATCAGCCCTATAATCAGTCATCCCTTTCAATACATCAGACGTCACGCGTCATCAGTTGCTTCCCCGGATCCGCATCCATAAACGCTCGAGCGACCTCGAGCAAAGTGTTGTGATCCGCCGATGGCTGATACAGGCGATACAGGTCAGATAGTGTCTTCCCACAAAATCACAGGTCGGCCCGGAGCGCGCTGAATTGGCCACGATTAGTTTCGACCTCGGGGGGGGGAGATATCCGGGAGTCCCGACGACGCCGCCCGACGTGGTCTCTGCCCCTTTGATGCGAACGGAAGTGTGAAAGTCAATGATAGAGAGACAGCCCGTCCTCGGGAATCGGAATATTTGTGAGTGTCAGGTCCAGGTGGGCCACCCCATGTTGATGCGTGAATTCGACTGCCTCAATGAGTTGTCCGACACATCGAGATCCCTCGCGCCCAGAAGCCAGCCCCACCCTCAGGCATCAAGATGACATGACCTCCGTGCACAGGCCAGACCCGGACGCCAGCAATTGTGTGGTTCCGAGGGGAATCGATCGCCGAGAGGTGCTGAAGGATCTGAATTTCTTTGCGCGCCCCTGGCATAAACTTGAGGAACCCAACCCTCTTGTCAATAATGCTCGATACTGAAGCAATGAGCGGATGCTGGAGTGTAGATTTGTCAGTATGGAATTGACACAGGTGAGTCTAGAATACACACTGGAAACGGTGGGAAGTCTATCTGGCAGTCTATCTCCTCCAGGATTTCATTGGTTCACGTCCCAGAATCCGAGCCTCTCTTATTATTGGCCATCCTCTTCAACACATCTGACATCATTGGTCGCTTCTCCGGATCCTCGTCCATGAGCGCCCGAGCGATCTCGAGCAGCACTCTGCGATCCGCCGATGGCCGACAGCGATAACACAACTCAGCGAGTGTCTTCCCACATGACCACAGGTCGGCCCGGAGCGCGCTGAATCGGCCACGGTCAGCCTCGACCTCGGGGGGAAGATATCCGGGAGTCCCGACGATGCCGCGCAGCGTGGTCCTCACGCCCCCGACGCGAATAGATGTGTGGAAGTCGATGATGGAGAGGCGGCCCCCATCCTTGGGAATCAGGATGTTCGCGGGCTTCAGATCCAGGTGGGCCACCCCGTGTTGATGCATGAAGTCGACCGCCTCAATGAGCTGCCCGGCTACAGACCACAGCTGGACGCGAAGGTTCTTCAGGTCCGTGAGCCAACTGCCAACCAAGGGCATCAAGATGATATGACCCCCGTGCACGGGCCAGACCTGGACGCCAGCGATAGTGTGGTTCCGGGGGGAATTAATCCTCGAGAGGTATTGGAGAATCTGAACCTCCTTGCGCCCCTCTGGCACAAACTTGATGAGCCTGATCGTATCGTCAATGAGGCTGGATACAGCAGCAACGAGTGGATGCTGAAATGGGGATTTATCAGCACCAGATTGACATGAGTTTCATGGAACACACCCCGAAGAGCGGGAAATCGATTGTGTAGTTCATCTCCTCAAGAATGGTTTGAATGTCGTCCGCATCGAAGACATTGGAATCATCATCAGTGTCACCATCACTCTCTTCAGCCTCCCCTATAAAGTTCGACGTCTTGATATCAAGATTGCTGTCGGTGCTACCAGTCGGAACTTGAAAGTTAGGTGATGTTCATGGTATCAGGGCGGAGGACAATGTGACGATGGAGACGGGCAACACACCATTGGGACGAACAACAATAACATGTATGCTGCCTTCCTGGGGCGATCCAGAAGGAAAAATCTCGCACAATTCACATGTGGGGAAGAGGGATGTTGCAGGAATGGCACTCCTCACCGCGTCCTCGAAGGCGTCGGGACTGAGTTGGTGATACCCCGACAGGTCGACCTTCACTGTATCAGATAGTCACGTCCGACCATAGAGTCTGTTCACTCACTTTATATAATTTGAGATTCTTGGCGCTGATGGCGTCCAATTTGGGCTTCGTCGCATCCTTGATCAACACTCTGAGGGAAGAGACGTTCGCATTCCCTGCAATTTCGATGGAAAATATCTGACTGGGATCGTCGCCGAGAACCACGCCGTGGAGATGGATGGTCTGTAATCCTTGAACGGCGGTGTCTTGTGCACCGAGAGGATGTGAGGTGTCGTCCATCCTATCAGGGGGCAAGGAAAAGAGGATATGCTAATTTGGGTGGCAACGCAAACAAGACGTGAGCTGACTCAGCCAGATGGTGGCTGAAGCACCTGCTTTGTCCGTCTACGTTGACGACGGCGTCCTCACTGTCACCTCCAACTCTCTTTCCTGCAACAACCATATCTTGCGGACGTTTACGCTCAGATTCGTGCAGGTCTTGGATGGATTGGCCTCCAAATCGACCATGACAAGACGGAATTCATCCACTTTCCTATGCGTGGGCCTTCGAGCCCCCACCTTCCTCCCATTGACCTCGGTGAAGCTCCCTTCACTCCCCTCCAACCTCAATTGGTATGGCGCTACCTCAGTTTCTATCTTGAATTTAGTCTCAAATTCCATGAACACGTCCGATTCTACGCGACACGCTGCCTCACCTCCGTCAAGGCCACGCTCATGCTCGGCAACTCTGCCCGTGGCCTCGCCCCCTCTCAAAAACGCCTCCTGTATCACGCCTGCGTCGTTCCCTTGATGACGTATGGGTTTCGACCATAGTATCGCCCTAAACAACACATCTGCAAGACTCGTCCAGTCTCTGTAGAAAACCCAAAACCAGGCGGCCCGGTGGATCATTGGCGCCTTCCGCACCTCCCCGCTCGTAGGAGTTAGCGCCCTGGCGGGTCTCCGTACACTTCCAAAAACTCTTTCACAGGTTGGCAATCCGCACTCATACGCTTACATTGTCTGTGCTATTCTTCCCGTGCGCTGAAAGGTCAATAGATTGGCCCCCATTGTTCGTTTCATTCTAGACGAAGATACTACAGTGGCATCACCCGTTAAGCACCCCCACAAACCCCCAAAGGACATGAACGAGTGCTTTGCTCCATGTTCTCCTGAAGCTCGCCCCGACTCGTGCGCCATCGACACATTCACGGACCGTATTCACATCGACATCGACCATCCTGCGAAGGATGACGACTACTTCGCTCAGTCGTCCTGGGGTCCGCAAGGAGGATCCCACAAGCTCTTGTTATTTTCACAGACGGATCGCGAATCCAACTGCTTCTCAAGCTGGATCTGCGCGCAAAGTCTACCGCCCAGGGCGCAAGATTCATTCCTCCGGCAAATATCGAGGCCAGGCCACATCCTACGACACCGAGATGGTGGCTCTCGACGAGGCGATCGAGTTTGGGTGTGCGCCCGCCGTTGAAAGCCTCTATTTCTACTTGGACTCGGAGTCTGGCCTTCAACAGATCCTCGCCCCATCCGCCCACCCCATACAGCTCTGCTCTATCAGGGCTTGCAAGACGCTGCGAAAGTGGCTTCCCAACAACCCGACTGCCCAGGTTCACTTCAACTGGTGCCCCGGCCATTCTGGCATAGATAAACTTGCCAAGTCATTCACTGCCCCCCGCACTCTCGTTTTTCTCAAAGATGTATCATTCGGCATTGCTCGCCGGCGCACCTCTGCGGACATGCTCCACGCCTGGTCCCTCGAGACTAGGTATTACCCCTACCGCGATTGCGGGTTGTCATATTTGACACTCAAGGTCAAGGCGGAACACCTCCCGAAGCCTCCGGCTCACCTTTCGGAAGGTGGCTACTCCCTCTCTCAATGCGGTCACAGCAACATGCTCGGCGCTCAGTACGCGCTGTCCTCGACCATGCCCCACGGGGAGTACAGTACCAAGTATTTCCCCGCCGAGATGCCCACTGTGATTTCAATGGTATTGAAAATCGCGATCACATACTTTTTGACTGCCCGGATTACAAACGCATGCCTGGCTTCCCCTCTGACATTCGGGTACTGCGTTACATTGGAGGTGCCGCGTTCCCCTCTGGCAATTCACCGATGATAACGCCCATGCGTTCGTCTTCCCTCCTCGCGAGAATCCTGCAGTGCCTGCGGGATCTCCCTTTCGCCTCCTCCCTTTGACTAGGAGGAGAAATACCTCCAACGTGAACATTTCGCGCACCCAAACACAGGCGACGGCTCGGGTTCTGGGACTCCATCGAGTGACTGAGCCTCTAAGCTGGTCCTTCTCTCTCCATCGTCCGATTGCTCTGCGAGACGGCCCTCCTTTAAACTACCGTAACTCGGAACCCATATGTGTCGGGACCCACCCACTCGACCTGGATCAATTCGTTTGTCTGGTTCATTAGATAGTTGATATATTTCCAAACATCCATAATGTAGACCATGTGTAGCTCGTCACTACCGGCCCCCATCTGCCGCCTGAGTGGGCGTTTATAAATATCACTTGATTCAAAAGAAGAAAAAAAGACAAGGCGGCTAGGTTGCAGGCAATCTGTAGGGCTGTTTTGGCCCGCTGGACGGACGCTGGCGATGGGACGGACACTGTCATGTCGGGTACTTTGTGAAGAAGTTGAAGTTTTTGAATATGGATGACTTTTGGTATACATGGATTTGGTCACATCATGCTAATTTTCTCGTTAGGCGAGAGGCAGGTGCCGCCCCCAGTGGTTGGACACCTAGGGCCGGTCTTCTCTTGAGGTTGGTGGCAACAGTGGATCTTCATTCCTCAGGTTGATCAGACCGATTGGCTCCAGCAAGACGAGTCTATAGTGTCAAAAGGGTAGACGGTTGGAATCCAAGTTGTTATTTCTATGTGCTTTTATAAGTCTACGTTATACGATCTACGAATTGACGAAGGGTCTGATGGAGGGGAAATGGATGTCGGCTGTGTCGGGAATAGGTAAGCCGTTCGCTTCACAGGCCCAGGTCCTGGGTGCGGGACAAGTACGACGGGTGATAGGCTTGCCAATCGAGCCTGACGCGCCAGACGTGTTGAGGTCGGACGAACAGAGCGCGAATTCACCCAAGGGCGGGCGGCTGTCACCCGTGTCTGGGTGGAATGGGTTGCCTGGTGCTAGGAACAACTCTTCGTCAGGAAAGGGCTCAACCAAGGGTGCATGCTCAGATGTCGACGGACTTATTCTGTGCAATGCCAGAGTGATTGGGGCACCAAATGAGGTTGAGGCAGCGGGTAGGATGCCAGCCACTTGCGGATGAATTTTGAGATTAAAGACCGACTTGAGTTCAAACTCTGAGTCGGAGAAGACATTGGTGGTATTACCTCCTAGTTTGACGGCGCAATGGACGGCGAGCGCGAGGGTAATGAGTTCTGCATCACCTGAGGAAACGAGGCCAGCGGAGCGGGAGAACAAGCAGAGTGGGTCACCTAAACAGTAGGCCTCAAACGGAGGGCCACTTTGAAGCCAGAGCACGATCCGTTAGTGAAAATGCTGACAGCGCGGGGGTCCTTGAGGAAGGTGCACGTGGGAAACCACATTTGAACATTGTGAGGCGGTGGGCGAGCGATTTGGAACGCGATGCTGGATGCAAAGAAGTCAAGAATCCTTTGGCCCGAGGTGACCTCATCAACTTCTCGGTGACTTTGGAACCAATACCATGAATGTGGGAAAGCGATCTTCAGTGCGGAGGACGTAGTGAGAAGCTACCGCCGAGGAGAGTTGACGAACCATGTCACGGGGAACACCGCAAGTGTCGGATGAGAACGAGCGACGTATAGTGTCCGAAGGCACGACCTCGAAAGATGCTGTGGAGATGAAGCCGAACAGACATGAGGGCCTCGACACCGATGATGGGGGAGACGCGGAGCGCACCGGCAATCCACCAGGCGGCAGCCTTTCGAACGAATCGCAGCCGTTCAACAGGCCGTTCAACACGCCAGCCCTTCAAAGTGCCAAAGTATTCAAGGTCAAAAGGGTGATACATTCATGGGGATATAATACAGAATAAAATCAAGCTCAACCGTGGCATGGTGGCATCATTAGACTCGAACGGGCTTCCTCCACACCGGCTTTTCCTTCGTATTCAACACAGCTTGAACGGCATGTATCCACTCTATATCCTGCGCCTTGGCCAATTCCTCAGGTGTTCTGTTCGAAGCCACGACAATGCAAAGGGTCAGGGCGCCATTGAAGTGTATAACGGACCGCTGGCACCCATACTTCCCAAGGCTTGTGTTGATCGCCCCCCACGCAGCATTCGTCTGAACTTCATCACAAGTAATGCCGTGGGCGATGCCCCATTGTTGGATAAAAGGCAGGGGTAGGGGGAATGCTAGAACGTAGCAGCGAGGGTGGGTGGGGCTGAGAAGAGGTGGTGCTTGACGACGGCGCGGCCTGGGCTGTTTCAATAACTGTTGACCATCCGCTGTACCCCTTGAAAGATGTGTTAAAGATGGGCTTGGAAGAACCAAGGAATGCGCACTCGTGTGAGGGGAGATGGGAGAGTGAAGGGTTTGTGGGAGGTGATTCGGCACTCCTGCGAGAATTGATAAATACTCGTATCGAAACGGTTCGGCAGATACACACATATCTGGGAGAGTGTGAGCCTTGAGGGGATTTAGACTAGAGAAACGCGGTTGAGACGTTGTGTGCAAGTTATTTCAGGTTTCAACAGTCACCGCATCACATGTCACAACAAAGTGCACATGCCACTTCCGGGATAATTGTTCCGCAAGGAGAAGAATACCCACCCCATTCTTGGTTCCCACTGGCGGTGATTCAAGACCAATCCCAGTTTTCAGATCAACCGCTGTGCTGATCATTGTACAGATTTAGATTTGTTGTTCTCCTTCAGGTCAATCAGGTCAATCATCAATGGGATGCGCAGCGCGCCCAAATTATCATTCAACATTTGGTGACCATTGTATTTGGGTACCCAAATGATCATTTACTGCTGAGCCCCGTGGCTGATCTAACAACGTTGGCGAGCCCCCAGTGAGAAACTATAAAGCAAGTAAGTGTTGCCCCATCCTGCAAAGCAGATTGCTTTCGAAAACGAATGGCGCCTGTCTTGGACTCTTATGGCCCAACATTGACGCAAGGCCTGCTCACAAAGCTAATTAGTGCCATCGCGCTGGCTTACAGCGGCGAATGGAATGCGCGCCGGCTTGAAAATCCATTTTATGCCTTCTGGAGCATCGTCTTCGGGGAATGGATCTCGGACCTTCAGCCATATGTCATCCTGATCCCACAGTATCAAATTGATACGATTGAACAGACCCCGGGTCCCAATGATTCAATAGGAACCATCACACGACAGGGCGCGAAGGAGGTGATTCCTGACTTCGTCATTGCAGTTGCTCATCTGATCTCACGCGCCACAAACTCCGCCATCCCTCCTACACCATTCCCTCTCAACTTCAGTTCATGGCGGGATGTCAAGCTTTCTAGGCTGGTAATACCCTTCTTAGCCGAACTCAAGCGCCCTCCCCCCCGAGGCCTGGAATCACAGGACACATTTCTTTATGAACTCTATACCGTCCTTTCAATTGCCCGCGAGCAATTATTGAACCAGGCGAAGCATGTGTTCATCAAGTACCCCTACATGAATCAAATCGTAATGATTGCATGCGCAGGAGAATGGTGGTCCTGGAAAACGGCAACCCGGACAGATTTGATGCCTGAGAACGCGTCGATTCTCAACGTAGAAATTCATGGAGGAAAGCTGCTTGGGGATTTTCAACATCGCAACGATGCCACCCGCGGAAATACCATACCCACCGACAACGCTCCCCTTGCATCTACTTCTCGTGCCACTCAGGTTGAGCCTTCAGCTCCTACCCCAATGGCATCTGATCAACAACATTGCTCAGCTCGAATGACTATGTCCCGGCCCTATGCCGCATCTCTGTCATCCGACTCGGAGCCCAACCCGGCTGATATCGTGCCATTCAATCCAGGCCACAAGAGGACGGCCCCTGAGAGAGCGGCCGCCAACCGGGAGAAAGTAGAGAAAGCGAGGGTCCGAAATTTCTACCGTCATGACACTCTCCCACCACATCTTCAGGAGCAGCCAGGGGGCGATGAACAAGCCATCCTCACACGATCGCGCACTCACTGGTCGCGATACCTCCTGTTTGGGACTGAGGCGTCGAACCAGCACTTTTCGCTCCTCCACCGGGTCCTGGAGGAGCAAGTGCCACAGATATTGACAGAATCACATCCAAGTCAAGACGCAGAGGTGAGCTCAAGTTGCTCTAAATTTCCTTGTTGCCTGCCTGATCGGTATCTAAGATGGACGCGAACGACGAATCAGATTTCGAGGTATGGTCGGACAATAGCTCTGATCTGAGCTGGGATGAGGCTGGGCCTGGGGATGTTGCGGCTGTTGATGGCGAGGCTGTTGGTGGCGAAGTTATTGACGATGAGGCTGTCTATGACAATGGCCCAGGCGAGGTTGTCGATGTCAATCCTGACGAGGCGGCTGCGTTGCAGGCAATCTATAGCGCTGTTTGGGGGTGGACGGATGCTGGCAACGAGATGGACACTGTCATGTCGGGCACATTGTAAAGAAATTGACGTTTTTTTGGATATGGATGACTGTGGTATACACGAATCTGGGAACTTGGTCGCGTCGTGCTAATTTTCTTGATATTGACATTGATAAGGGGCAGGCGCCGCCCCCAGTGGTTGTACACCCGGAGCCAGTCTTTTCTTGGGGCTGGTGGCAACGACGGACCCTCAAGCTTCATTCCTCATACATAGGTTCAGGTTGATCAGACGAGCCAGCGGTCCAGGTGTGATTGCGCGGAACTGATCAGCCAACTAGCCGATTTTGTACACATCTAGTGACTTCTGGCGCATGACCGATGGGGACTCTAAGCTGTACACACGCTTCTTCCTGCCCACAGTGGTCCACCCCTCACCATCGTCTGCCTCCCGGACACGGTTGGCTTCTCCATAATTATGACTGGATTCCGTTCTTGTTCAGGGTGGGCTCTCCCAGAGCCTGAGTCCTAGTTCACTTCCTTCAGACCTCAATGCCACTGCATCACTACTAGTATAGGAGTGATGCAGCGACACGGCGTTAACCACCGTCTCGACTGATGACGTCAGGGGCGGGATTGTCGACAGTTCCCAATCTCTAGGCGATCCACGCCCACTGGCTGGGCCCAACAGCGCTGCCGCCCCTCTTGCATCCACACCTCTCGTACCACTCAGGTCGAGCCTTCAGCTCCCTCCCCAATGGCATCTGATCAACAGCATCGCTCAGCTCAAATGACTACGTCCCGGCCCGGGCCCTATCTGCTGGGTTGGGCTCCGAGTCAGATGACGGAGAGGCGGCATCTCATACCATTCAATCCGGGCCACAAGAGGACGGCCCCTGGGAAAGCGGCTGCCCACGAAAGCAAGGGTCCGAAACTACCGTCATGACACTCTCCCACAAATCTTCAGGAGCAGCCCAGGGGGCGACGGCATCG
>QGOG01003276.1:0-15157 GCA_003313185.1 Collybia sp. MG36 | reverse complement strand
TTACGTTGGTGACCAACATTCACACGGGTGCTCATCGGACTCTCAATTTTGGCTGTGACCCCGCCGTTACATACCTCGGAGAATTCTATAAAGTGATGTCCCAAAAACCGGGAGTCTTCCGCTGGTGCTACCACTGAGCGGATTTGGTTTCTGACTTGATAGAATTTGAGCTAGGATGGTAGACTATGTTTTCCAAAAAAACTGGAGAATTATCTCAAGTAGCTGTGGAGCAATACTCGGTTCTTTCCAAATTTTATAAAGTGGTGTTTTGTGATAATAGTAGCTATAGTTCAGAGTGAATTTGTGGGAAAATGAGAGCCGCAGACTTGTCTGTTTTCATCATCTTCTAGAAAGTGTTATTGAGCTCCCGTTGAGATCGTAGACAGCGTTGGGCATCAAATACCTTGCTTACATATTGCTTCTAATTCAATACGATCTGTGAAGTACCTCCTTGAAGCAAGACCTGCGGTTGGCTCCTCAAGGTCTCAAGCTTCAAGCGTTGAGGCGGCTGTTGTATTTGTTTGTCTCACACCATACAAATAAGTTGCACGAAAAGTTGTAGACCGGGGGCGGCGAGGAGACCTTATCAAGCAAGGTGATTTAATCCCGGCTGTTAGGGGTAGAATTAGTCCGATAGTCCGATCCGCCTAGCGTTCGGGAATGGCTGGTCGGGCAATGAGACCGATCCACACAGAACCCCCAAGTTCCCCAACACAGAGGCTGGAACAACCCTACGACCTGTGGCTTGAAGGCGCGCCAGGCTACTGCTCACTCCGAGGTCGGCTGCACTGTATTTTTTAGGCTTGGAGTACCCAAGTCTGAGTGGCGGAGAAGACTGATTTCGCTTCAATACACGATCTCGCATATTTTTGCGTGCTGAGAATGGAAATGAGCGGTTTGGGGTGAACCCGATGATGCGCTGGCTTATGGAGGCAGCACCTTTCCATTCACAAG
The DNA here is from genome assembly GCA_003313185.1 of Collybia sp. MG36. Taxonomy (NCBI): domain Eukaryota; kingdom Fungi; phylum Basidiomycota; class Agaricomycetes; order Agaricales; family Clitocybaceae; genus Collybia; species Collybia sp. MG36. Next base: position 14,203 of record QGOG01003276.1, on the reverse strand, counting down.
GCGCCAACAAAGCAGCATCATTGTCAGATGGATTGCTTATATGTGTAGCGACAGAATTAATTAGTTCTATTCTATATAATAGCGGTTGACAGGAGGTACAAATACAATTTCCGATGGAACAAATGGTGACGAACTAACCGCTCAGCAAACCATCCAGCTGTTGACGGTATTTTTCCATATTCCTTTGTGTTTCCTCTTCTTCTAACCTATCCTCAAGTGACTGATGAAATGGGAGGATTAACTAAACGCAATGAAATCGGAGGGAATCGACGTTACCGGAATATCAGTGCCCACAGAGCCCGCCTGGCCCAGCTTTCCATTAGTCAAATCAAACAAAACTTTATCGACTTCCGCATCCGCTTCCTCGATCAATTCCTCATCTTCATCCATCTCAAGTGTATCTTCCATCATTTCTTCCATAACCCCAGCCTAAAAATGAGAGGTAAGTATAGCTTTTCAAGATATCCGAGACTCACTTTGGTCATTTCCATGCTCATTTCTCGCATTGCCTGGCTGATTTGCGGCAGTTTAATGAGTGCGTTTGACAATTTCATGATCTCCGTGGATTTTTGCAATGAGCCGGTAACCTTGATCATGGCTAGCAGCCAACATTAGGCACGTGTGTGGTAGTAGTAGCGCGACCTACCCATTTGCTGTGATAATTGGGTTCCGATAGATCCTAAGCGTGCTTTGCTAACGGAAAGACGGTCTTTCTGCTTGTTGCTCCTCACGACCTCTTTAGCTAGGATACGTGCAGATTTTACGTCGCCTTTCACAGCAAGCTGCTTGACAGATTGTCTCGCTTTCGAAGTCGCCATATCAAGCTGATTCAGGAAATTAAATGGAGCCAGTATATGTAGAGTGAAGAGATACAACCTGCCTCATCTCTCGGTCAAGTTGTCGGGATTCCGCACGAAGTTTGGTCTGCCATGCTTTGACTCGTTCTTCGGGGGTGGGACCATACAGAAATCGATTGATAGATTGCATTACTTTGTTTGTGAAGGCACTGGACGGTGCAACCTGGATTGAATGACTCAACGCCGCAGCTCATGATGCATGATGCATGAGCTTGTGGTGTGACCTGTTTGCTTGTGCTAGAAATAGGCGGCGTAGCTTGCCTTATATAGTCATCGTTCTACAGAGCCACAGCATATATACACGCGAGGACACTGGAATAATGAACAACTATATACGAATAATAGATTATCAAAGCGCTCCATCAGATATCAGGGACCACGCTGAATTTGATTTACGAGGGCTTCCCAATAATTCCAATCCGAGCCGTCGAGGCCCAAGATGCGAGCATCGGTGCTACTCGTTGTAGCTGCTCCCCCAGCCCAACCGGAAAAGTCCGCACCAGATGGCCCGCCCCAAGACATACCGCCAGTGGTAGCATCTATCGGGGCATTGCTAATCGTGTCACACCAGTGGTCTAGTAGGGATTGTGCGGTTGATTCATCCTCTGTGTTAGGGCTACCAGTTCCAGTAGGTGAGTTGGCAAAATCGTTCTGGACGGTCTGATGCAAGCGCTGGAACGTTGGTGATTGTGTATGGCTGGGCTGTGAGTAAGCTATCCGTGGTGATTGGGGTGATATATTATTTGTGATAGCTGTGAGTGAGGGGAATGTTCTTGTAGGTGCGGTGGCGGGAGCAGCTTGCTGGAGGCTAAGGAGGAGCTGCGCAGGGTGTTCCGATTCGCCATCTTTCGATCCAATACCAGAAGTAATCGTTGAGGCACCGGAATTGGTATTGTGGGTGTCAATCTGGGAGGCTTTTGACCTGAGAAATTCGATGGTTTTGAGTTCCCTACGCGTAGTTTCATCCATCTCTCGCATACCCTCGTGGTCTTTCATAAACCCGTCCAAAATGGAGTGCATGGCTTCTGCATCTCGACCAGTTGGTTCCAAGATGAAGTAGATACCACTGATCATTGCTGTTTGGAATTCACGATAGGCGTTACTGAGAGAATCACGAGTTTCTTTGGGGACAATCTCTCGAAATGCTTGCCGAACTTCGAAATCTTTGATAGCAGACTCGAAGCACGCAGCACGGGACCGGCTGTAGCGGTCAGAATTTAATCGCCGAAGAATATAAGGCCGATGCAAGCTAATCCTGACAAACAGAATTTCCGTGATCAAAAGAAACCGGTGCACAGGGATGTATTTTGAGGTTTCATCGAGGGACTTGTCAGGAACCAATGAAAAATGGGGCGGAAGATTGGTGACGAATTTAAGTAATTCGTCATCCAAAGCAACCACTTCGGAATACGAGCTTCGCTCTCTAACCTGTTGGAAATGGTGTACAATGCGTCCAATGATGGCTGCTAGTCGATGCCGTAGGATGACAAACGTCATAGGGGTTGGACTCAACAAAGAGGTATCTTGTGCTTGAGGAGGACCTGAATCGTCGTTGATGTTGGATGGTGGTTTCGTAGATGTATAGTCATCTTGGATTGAGTTGGGCCGTCCCAGGACCATGGCGTATGAGCGATCAGCGTGATACAAATATGACCTAGGAGGGCGGTTGAGTTCTGACGACTTGCAAAGTTGTGTCTTCCTTACCAGATGCGACGGCGATATTCGACATCCACCGGACTCATCCCCTGCCCCGCAGTGAGTTGACTGGATTGATAAACAGGTCGCGGATCCTACCATGGTAGAACCGTCACGATGAAGTCCAAGAGCTTGGGCTGTCCTCACGGCTGCTCCTAATTGACTCCAGCATTCAGTGATGCGGCGATCAAATGTTAAGAATCGAGCGCTCTGGGATAAAAATGTTTAGCGAGAAAAACTCATGTATTTTTTTCTCACCAAGAGACGAGTTAGAACAATGTCAAGCGAATCTGGTTGAATAGCGGCCGCAATTAAAAGTGATCGCCGAGCTAATTGTGTGGTAAATAGTGGATCGGCGTTGCAATTGAGCAACATACAGGACCAATAGTATCGTAGAGATGTGACTCGCCGGCTGCGAGCATCGCCAGCGATATGCTCCGGAGCCAATCTAACCGAAATTGCGAGAACGACGAAGAGTAGCGGAAGGAAACGGACGTCATTGGGATTAGTAGCGCCAATACCATCGCGGCCATGTGCACAAACAGATACATATGCGGCACGAAAGTCCCGTTCGGAAACAGGATAACGGGTCCAATTTCTATAACCCTATCAATCACAGCCCACTGCAAAAACGACATCAGCTCACATTGCCGCAAAGTAGTAATCAATCAGGACATCGGATAGTCTCAGCGGTGGAAGCTCTTGGAGAAGTTCGGATATCTTATGGGGCGAAACCCCGCATTCTTGAACAAGAGACTTGAGATTATCGGCCGCAGACGGTTCAAGATCATCCTCAATCAGGACCTTGGGCTCGGAGGATGAGGTATCCTGGTTGGCCCCTTTCGTGGGGTCGAGATTCCGTTCTAGGTTATTGAAGTGAGACCGAGAAAGCTCAGTTTGTGCAGACGATGAGCCGACGTGTTGCAGCTGTCTTGCATGTGAGCACCACAATTTCGGGGCGAGATAAACCTACTTGTTCAAGAACTGAAGCCGGTGCGACGCTTCCTGATGCACTATTGCCATACCATTTACCACTCTGGAATGTTCCACCACTCGGATCTTGCTCTTCGTTCTGGGAATGCGCATCTTCTTCGGGGATCGAGGAAGAACGCGGACGCTCATTTGATGTGAAGACATCCATAACGGATGAACCAGGGGTTCCGGGGGTGCAAAATTGTGGTAATGCAACCTCTATGATGTGCTCGAGTCGGGCGATCCGCGCGCCCAGGTCATGGTCCGCTTTTCCAGGTGTATATGCTTTACAAAGCTCTGGGACTTTACGTGCTACGCACTGAAAAGGAATGAGCGCAATTTTTATCGATCTCTCATATCGTCACAATACATACATGAGAACATGGGACCTGCCTATCACACTGAGATTTATTCAGTGCCGGTACACTGCGAATGTTCAACTGGAACATGTACCTTTTGTTTCCGGCGGTGACATTCCCCGCACGAGAAACTAAGTGAGTGATATTGTGAGTTTCATGTTCATGATCGGGATCTCCTGGTGTATAGCACTTGCCTGACTCGTGTTCTCTGCTTCTTCATTGAAAGACCACCTGGATCCTCGTCCTCAGCCTTTCTTCTCCTGGAAGGAGCGTACGATAATGTTTCGAGACAGGACTGCGAAACGCCATTTGACTTCACCATAGCTAGGTATTAGATCGATTGGTGCACCAGCGGACACTTGGCTTCGCGTGGCCGGTGAGCACCCCAGTTGGGTCTGGTAAGCGTTAGGACCCTGGTTTGATTGATAATCACATAACCTTGCAATTGCCACCATCAGCGTCAAAAGACAGAAAAACTTTTATGGAGCAGCCTGCTTGGCGAAATCTGAAACTACTATTGGAAAGACCTTACAAGGACGACAACGACAATCGTATTCCAGTGCTATCCGACTTGACACCAGATGGTCAACAAGTGAATGAGCCGTGGGTTGATGGTGAAACCTCATGAACATTGAATTAAATAATGCGACAGAGGTAAATCAGACAATGCCCTTGGAGAACAATTGCGCAGGATATTTATCGAACGCGGCTCCAATTTTTTTGACGGGGAGGCTCTTGAAGACGCACGCGATGTTTCGAAGAAAGAACACGACGAAGATGATGATACAGAGGTACCTGCGCGTGGACCTATAGCGATGATGAGCGCCCAAGAGCTTTTCAAGATGCGTATGGAGATTCGGCCACAGCTGTTGTGTGTTAATTCGGATGCGGTCATGAGCACTGACTGACGGAGATGTTGGTTTAGCACTGCCCTAGGTGAAATGAATCAGGCAAAAGAGCTATTGAGCTCATTGCTATCTTCGTCATTTCCGGTCGAGACCACCGAGCACACGGACACCACTCTGCGGTCAACACAAGTCACAAAGCCCGTGCCGATTGTTTCGGTGCAAGCCTTTAATGCACAACTGGCAATTGGGGGTAAAGACGAGGGACTGCGCAGGGCTGCTGGTATCTTTAAATTAGCAGCGGAAAGCATGGAGCGGGGTCGAATTCGAGGCGAACAATATTGGTCAGATGCTCTCAAGATTAGGAAGGGAAACTGGGGCTTAATCCCCGCGCCATTACCATCCGGCTCCTTTGTAGGCAAGGGCGTTGATAGAACATCCAGGGATTTCTTAGTTGCATACGGGTTGGAAGAATGTTCGTATGTGAATCTGGGTCAGTTGTGGTTCTAACTTTGCTGCATACCATCTCTGTAGCTCCTGCCACATTCCGCCAGCGTGCCGTAGGGTATCTCACTACTGGGGACTCTGGATTGGGTCGCTTGATCTTTCCTCATCGCCAAAAGACTCGTCTCCGTGTTCTGATTGATATGGTTGATACCCCCAGTGCTCAATCGCTATCCTATAACTCTGCCGATGCTATCGACGAGAAAACCCTCCAGGGCGCCCTTCAGTCTGCCCAACGGGAAATCGTCGATACTGAGATTTTTTCGCTCCTCGTCCGAGAGGCTGCTCACCTACCAACAGCATCAGCCCGGGTGTCAGAAAGATTAATTGTCATTGATGCAGCCCAGGGTATGGAATTGAGCTTTGAATTGGTTCGTCTCCAATCCTGACCAACACATTTTGATTCAACTATTTCAATAGAATGACAGCCAACCATCGCTGGGAGGGGCAGCTTCAAGTGAATGTGATCTTGTATACTATTGCCTCCAGGTTCTGCTATTGCGTCGGCATGCACATCTAAAATACCATCGACTTGGAGTTGCTGGAGCCGCTCGCCTTATCGTCCCTCCTAATGCACCGGTTCCCCCACTACTGCAACCAGTCATCGATCTCCTACAATATCGTGTTTTCTGCGAGAGAATACAAAATGAGTTAGATAAGGTCACAAATGCACTACACATCGCCGGAATCCAATCCAGTCTATCTTCAAGCATTGTAGGCGACACTGGACATGGGCTCTTGAATATGTTTGGGGATGGCATCGATAAAGCCATTGGTGGCGAGGTTGTGCTGAGGATTGATAATCGGTGTGTGCGAGTGGCCTACATGCTTACTGAGGTTGAAATATTTCGCAGTCACACTGTCCGGATGACACTTCTTTCGCCATCATCCTTGACTGCCCATCTATCTCAGGCAACCCTAACAATATCGTCTATCCCTCAACTTTGTCAGCTCCTCAAAGATGAAATTGAGAGATGCCTTTTATATCAGGTGTGCGAACTTGGGAGCAGACTCTATGACTCGGTTGGAGGCACTTGGTTTGTCGATCTCGACCGCTGTGTCGGTCGATGGGACGGCTGTGTCATGTGCGTCTTCAATATTCATATATATATGTATGTTCATTCGCTTGGTATTAGGAATTATCGTATTTTATTCGGCAAGGATTTTAACATCGATTGTTCAATATTCAGAGTGGAGCGACCCGATGGCTCAGAAGGTAAATTTGATAGGTACTCGCTAAGAACAGTTGATGTATCGCTGCTGTCGTGGGTTGAACAACAAATGCGGAAAGAGTTCTGAAGCTGACAGGCGGGTGTCCGCAAACAATTGCGTTTGGTGTTTTAGATGGAAGGATAAAAACAAAAATGATTATACTACTCGTCGTCATCATCATCATCCGCATCGTCCCCACCCGCTTTGAATTTCTCAATCTTCGCGGCAATGTTAGCCTGTCTCTGCTCGTGCGTTAATTTGACCATCTTGTGTTTCAGACTCTCCGATTTCCAATTTTTGGATTTATCTGTGGGCTTGAAAGTGGGATCCTCTCGAATGGCAGCATAGGCGTTGGTGTAAATCTCCTCCATATCATCAGACCCCACACCATCTGCGAGATAAGACGCGAATTGCTTCTTAAATCTAACACGAGCGTCAGAGTTGAATAGCCAAGAGGGTTGCTCTTGGCTCACCGCTCATCATCCTCTTCCTCAAGACTTTCCATGTACTCGGCGACATGACCACCAAAGATGTATTTCTTCAAAACTTCTGCGTCCAATGACTTGCTCTCGGGATCATATCCTGGGAAACGTTTATCGGAGTGCGGGATGAAAATTCCGCCATCGCTGGCACCCTTCATTGCGCCGAACACCCGGGATCCAGTCGATGTACGTTTTAGACCCACGTCAAGGTAGCATTTGAATGGTCGAGGTGCATCTTCCTCGTCAAGAACTTCAGTGAGGGTAAGGGTGCCGTCAGGCTCGGTAACACCCTCATATTTGTCCGCAAGACCAAGCTTCGTCAGGGCACGGCGGGCGCAGAGCAATCCAGTGGCATAGGCTGTAAGGGGGATCAGCAACAAGTGCGGCACAAAACACAGTCGCGCACCGGCAGACCAGTTGGTTAAACCATGGTTGATACCATATCTTGGCAACTCCCGGGAATGGGCCGCCGTCAGGACAAAATCACCCTGGAGTCGTGCGTAGACTATCTGAACAATGATGTCTCGATTCGTGAAGCGGACGACCAGACGATATTTGGGAGCATTGCTGATGGGCGCGTTAAAAGTTGCGATCTTGAGCAATCCAAGCGCGGACACATACTATTTATTTTTTGCCTGAGTAACCAAACGCTTGCGCGCATAGTCTAGGCAGCAGTTTGGGGGGTGACTGAGATCCCCAGAAAAAGTGAAGCTCACAGTCGGTCTTTCCTTCCCTTCTTCTGCGGTATTTGACTTGGAAGCGCGAGAAGTAGGGGCTTGACTTGACCTTTTTCACGAACGGCATCTGGGAAAAAAATACGGATGAGACCACAGCTGATTAGGGTTCGTCATCCAAAGCATAAATCGCCATCCAACCATCTCCCTCATGGACCGAGGGGTGGTTTTTTGTGTAAACATAATGAAGCCATGCTCTTGGTGCAGGCAGTGGAAAACTAGAGGCAGACATACCTTGAGGGGCGGTAGGAGGCTTGACGGCGGCGGGTTGGGTGCTTGTGTGGCGGGGGCCTTGGTCGATAATGTAACATTATGTAAGCACCACAACTCCTTTGCCTGCAACAGTCATCATCTCAAGTGCCCCACCGCAAATCATGGATTCTCACGCAAATCAGCAATATCAGCAGCAATACAGCCAGCAGCAGCAGGCTGGTTACGACGTAAATCCCTACTATAAGCCCTATCAAGGCCCATCTTACCCCATTCCTGGATCGTCATCACACAGTGCGCCTGTTCCGGCAAATGCATATGAATACGATGTTGGCATCCTCGCTCAACAAAGTGTATATGTTCCTGGAGCTATGATTGATAAACGTGGTGGCTCTGGCGGCAAATTGGCGAAAGGTGGGAAACGAACCACCGTTCTGCGCAAGGGCGGAGGCAAAGTCTGGGAGGATCAAACCCTACTAGAGTGGAATCCATGTGAGCCACCGTCTCCCTCTCAAGTTTTTTTCTTGATCAGACTTTCTCCTAGCTTGGTTCCGTCTATTTGTCGGGGATTTGAGTAATGATGTCTCGGATGACGTTCTTTCAAACGCCTTCAACAAGTACTCTTCCTTCCAAAAAGCCCGAGTGATTCGCGATCGACTGAGCCAAAAGGTATGTTACAACTCCCACTCTTCCCCAGTCTTTTTAATGGCGCCCTCAGGCGAAATATGGATTCGTTGCTTTCTCCGATCCTGAAGACTTCCTCAAGGCTTGGAAGGAAATGGATGGTAAGCTTCCCCTCCTGATGGCTGGCTAGATGTTAAAATATACCCAGGCAAATATGTTGGCAACCGTCCCATCAAACTCAAGAAGGCAGACAGCACCGCAATACGTCCGGTCGAGATTGGGCACAGGAAGGCGAAGAAGCTTGAGCAAGACTTGAAGAAGAACAGACACAAACCTTACTGAGTTGGTGATGTCGTATTTTAGGATCTTGGGGTTTCATGTTAATAATCTTAGTTGAAGCGGTAATTTCTGCCAGATTCAAATTCCACGTAAATTGACATTTTCTCCGAGCTGTAAATGTACAAATGACTGCCCATACACTGTCACAGCTTCACCTCTTTCAGGCCATCCTTCCAGAAGGAGAAATATGCTTATGCAAGATATATGAGCATGGTTGAATGAGACTGCACTCATCGCTGGACGACTCACGAGTGATGCCATCAGACTGTTAAACACGCATGGTCAACCTTCATGTCAACGAAAAGAAGTCCTGACTGACCCTGTAATTCAAAAGTGCAACCATCCCATCCGTGTTCATGGACTCCCCGGTGTACTGCGGAATGTAAATACTTCCATAGCATTGTGCATAATGGGACTCACAAATTCAAAATCTTTGAAATTCGCCACCACTTTTTTAGCATAAGCAGCCGCCCCCTTTTCGAATGCTTCTACACGATCAGGATTCTTCTCCTTGAGTTTTTCTTTGATTGCTTTCATGTAACCCTGTTCGTGATAAGTAGGTCAACACAACACATCATTGGGCACGCTCTATCAACCTTCAAGTAAGTGAGATAAGATTTTTTGTCGAATGTTGTAGACTGAAGGCGGAAAGAGTGGACGACGTTGTTGACTTGGGTAGCGCCATCTTCAAGGGTTTCCTCCTGTCCTTCGGCGGACGGATTCGCACCTGGGATCGGCTGAATAAAACAATGCTGGATTGGCAAAGGGACGGACCCACCAATGTCGACGTCGGCGCCAGCCTTCACAGTGATCAGCTGACAATCGACCTCATATACGATGTCATCGACGAGCTTCCTGGGCAGCCATAAGAGATCAATAACCTCGCAAAGAACGCAGGAACCAACAGCGGGAAGGCATCGGAGAACATCTCGTCCCCAGTAAGGATATCTTCGTATAATAACATTGTCAATGAGGAGGGGAGGTCGGTGCGGAAGAGTGAAGAAGAAAAAGTTGGCGGTTACATAACTGTATTGGGATCTTATCATCCCATCGCTGTATCGATCGTGGCTTATGATATTACATAAATAATATTATTGCAAGTTTCACGTGTGTCAGAGCACTACATAAGTTGAACATACGATATTCCCAACGACTCGAGTTTCGCTACCATGGATATTGATCAACTCTTCAAGGTACAGGCAATTAGGATTTCTGAAATGCAGGTCGTATGAATCGCTCTAGGTACCAAAACTCCCAGCTGGGGGGATGAAGCGGAATTTGCCCGATAATCCGACGCCCTCTTTGTTGAAGAAATTGAAAATGGACGCCTTGACACCAAGTGATTCTTCACAAACTCAAGCGCCTCGACCACCGAACGTTACCATTGAGGAAGATGTTGACCCAGGAGCGATAGCATCTGATTTTGCGCCTGGCGGTGACGCTGATTATTTTACTGAGGAAGATGACGAAGGCCGCTTTTTTGGCGGAGGATTGACTACGGAACAAAAGGAGATTCTCAAAATATTCGAGGGCTCGACGACAGAGGGGGTACAACTGGATGCATGTTTCAACCTGACCATAACATCAAAAGAGGACTAACAATATTGCAGCAAGACGAGTTATCAATTACAGGAATCAGGCGGACCTTATTGCGCCTAGAGAGAGCCGTGAATAAAAACCAGGATCAACGGTCAAAATATCCAAACGCCCCGTCAAGGTAGTTTTTCAATCTTCAGTTTGAAGAAGAAATGAGAAATAATCATGATAGATTCATTGACTCCGAAGCTGACCTTGATAGTGCAATCAAGGCTTTGTTGCCATTGGCCCAAGCACCTGTTCTAGCATATCCAGAACTTCTGCGGTCCGGAATTGCAACTCTGCTAATGGGACTACTCAGTCACGAAAATGTCGATATCGTGATAGATGTTGTGGAGGTACTTCATGAACTCACAGATGAGGATGTAGGCGGTGAAGATAATGATGACATGGATGAAACTGCCGAACAAGCACTTGGGGCTCTGATCGATGGGCTTGTAAGAATGAATTCTTTTACCGCATCGCATCGCATTCACTGTCTTAGGTTGAACACTCAATTATGGAACTGTTGGTCGATAATATGGGGCGATTCAACGAGAGTGAAGAGTCTGATCGACAAGGCATTTTCCACATATTGGGTATGTGTCCTCTGCTGGCAATAAGGAGTACGTCCCAATCTTGCTATTCAGGGATATTTGAGAACATCTTGGGGATATACCCTAATTTATCTACGCACATTGCCACCAAGACGACGATTACAACTTGGTTGTTGGAACGCATTCAGGCGAAAGCACATGACGAAAATCGCGGTTACGCTGCAGAACTCCTCTCCATCCTTCTACAAGGGAACCGCGAAACCCGGCTGCAGTTGACTGAGAAGAACGGAATTGAAATTTTGCTGAAAGTTCTTTCGGTGGGTTCCAACGTTCCCCTTCACCGATGTTCTAAGATTTTGTAGCAATACCGCCGAAAGGACCCAATAGATGCAGAAGAAACCGAGTTTATGGAGAATGTTTTTGATACTCTTTGCTCCGCATTGACTGAGCCCTCTGCCAAAACACTGTTTCTTGCAGCTGAAGGTCCGGACCTCATGGTGCTCATGATGAAGTATGCCCGAAACCCAGAACTTGGGTTTACCTAACAACTTCACAATAGGGAAAAGCGACAATCTAGTTCGCGATCCATCAAAACCCTAGATCATGCAATGTCAGGAACCTCCAGTTCCGCGATGTGCGATGCATTCATAGATGCTCTTGGGATTAAAATATTATTCACTGCGTTTATGGGCAAGGTCGTCTTCTCTTGCGGGGTGTGTGTGTGTTTGATTGCTTATCATAATATTGTCAGACGACCAAAAAGCAAAAGGGTAACATAATACCCCCTCCGTCCGAAGATATTGCCCACATTCTTGGAATCATTTCATCCCTATTTTCCAATATCCCCTCCGACTCTCCAGGTCGAATTCGGCTACTTACGAAATTCGTTGAGAGGGACTACGAAAAAGTAGATAGGCTTCTTGAGATTCGCGATGGGGCCCAAACTCGTTTAAAAATGACAGAATTGGAAATTGAGGCCGAAACACAGGTGAGTCCAACCATCTGGGGTCTTCAGTTACCACAATACTTCCCAGGATAAAATGGAGAATGATGGGGACGATTGGTATTTGCAACGCTTGGAAGGCGGCCTCTTTACTCTCCAGACCGTAGATTATATTTTGGCTTGGCTGATTATGGAAGATGATGGAGTATGTCTACCAATCACTCTCGACATGTCGCTTTATTGACGCCCTTACTCAGATAAGAACACATGTGCTGCAGATGCTTGACCGCAAAAACCAGAGCCTCAACGACATTATACAATCACTGCAGATATATCGTGATAATGTGGACGACGCGCCTACGACGGGCGATGAAATGGACGACGATTCACCTTCGCAAAAAGATATCTTGCAAAGTCTCATCGCCGTTATGAATGGCCCACAGGAGTAGAACCGGATATTCTAATTGGATCCATGCTAGCGCGCTGGAACAGCTAATACCATATCAAATGCACCTTGCATTTTCAATAATTCCTTCTGAAATCGAGTCTCAGCTATAACCTTTCTGCGGAGCCGGAGAAATAGAGAGTCGATGAGAGGGGACTGGCCCAGTACTGGGGTGTACATATCTAGGGTGGCTGTCAGCAGGCGTATCTACATTCTGCCGAGACACACCAATCACAATCCCAGCAATATCGCATGCCAACTCGCCAAAGCGAGGGTCGGTGATGTGTTTCACAAGAACGCGTAGAATGGGCTCCAGAAGCATGTCATCACGGCCAGTAAGTGCAATTTTGAGCCCATCCCTATAAATAAGTTCTTGAATCAAGGCAAATGTTATGGTTGGGGGCACTTGCTACAAAGGCCATGAGCAAGAGTTCCGCCAGTGCGAGGGGGCTCACTTTACGGAGCACCGAATCCAGTGCGGCAGAGTATTTGAAACTCTTCAAAAGTTTGTCGTGTTCCTTGAGCTTTTTTGAACTGCGGCTCTCTACGCGATGTTCGTGAAGATCGCCCGCAGGGCGGGACGTGACCCTTTCTAAAGGCTTGTTCTGTTGAGATCCGATGGAAACATGGGTGAAGTCAAGTGAGTGGACGCCCATATCCTCGACCTTGGATTGCCGTCTTCTCACAGACAGAGTTCCGTCAGACATTCCCGCTGCAAGGTGTGTTTCATCCGGCTACTTTGACATTGATACATGTATGCAAAATTGGAATCGTGGTGCTTACCGATAATGCAATGCACAAGACCGGGGCTGGGTATCGCATTGTATGGACCACCTTGTAGCTGCTTATATCGTACACTTTCACCATCTGGTCAAGACCGCCAGTGAGTAGCCGCCTGGCGCTAGCATCGAAGGCGAGTGTGGTGACAGTTTTTTGGTGGTTGGACAAAGCACGAGTGCAACGCCCACCAGCAACGATATCCCATATCCTCATGATGGGGCCTGAGGAAGACACAGCAATGGTCCCCGAGGGGAACATCAGGACTTGCTCAACAGGGGAACGGCCCTCTGTGCCTTTCCCATCCATGATCATTTCGCAATGGCCAGATCGTGCATCGAAAAGACGAATGGCGGCATCGTACGAACCAGTGAGGATTACGTTGGGGTTGGATGGCGATACCTGGCCGGATCGAACATAGTCTGTGTGGGAGGTGAAAGTGACGATGGGAGTTTGTGAAGGAACATCCCATAGTTTAGAGGTGGTATCATCCGAGCAGGACAAAATTTGAGTAGGTGCTTGTGCCGAGAACTTTGTGACGTGAACAGGCTGCTTATGAGAATCGAGGGTCCTGAGAATAGCTCTAGAATTTATATCGAATATCTAGGATAGCGTGAAGGGGTGGGCAATGCAAACACTGAACGAGCTCACCTGGACCAAACCACTGTCGTCACCCGCAACGACTAATTTGCCATCTGCACGTATGTTCCCACTTCGAGCGATATCTTTAAACCTGGATATTGTTTTTGTAACCTTTTGCGTACGTGGTGCATATATCTGCACTCGGGTTGCGGCAGTGACCGCATATCGGTGAGGCTTGGATGGCGAAAAATGCACAGAAGTGACAGGAGCATACTCCTTTACAAAAACAGGGTGTTTGTACTGACGCCAGTACCGAGATTCCGGACTATGTTTTGAGGCTGCAGGCCTAGCGTGAGCCTTGATGATTACTGGCTGGTAATCCATCGAGCCAGTTTTCCAATGGTTTTGGCTGTGGGAAATTTATTTATCTATCAATTGACGGTGATCATGTGCATCATCGCTTGAACTCCTCCTGCTTGCAAGTATGCAAC
>QGOG01003267.1:0-16896 GCA_003313185.1 Collybia sp. MG36 | reverse complement strand
ACGAGGCGCTAGTCCATCGTGGCTGTCAGCTTATCAGGTTCACAAAAGCACGGGCTAAGCCTAGTGAACATCAGCATTGGTGTCCACCGCCCCGACTAGTCCACCTGTCTGAGTGATCTACTGGGTCCTTTCCACCATCGCGTTTGGCCATATACACGATCGCGCTTGGTTCCCGGTACTCCCCGCACACAAACAGATACTATCTGTCGTGTTTACTCGGAATTGGCATCTACTGTCTCTGGTCGGATGCAACGAAGTTGTGCTCACCCTTGGCGACTCAATCAAATCATTAGCAGGTGAGTTGTGGCAATCTCCGTGGCGCACGTTTGAAAATATTGTAGCGACCGTCGAGATTCAAGGTTCCATGCTCCATGCTCCAAGAGTATTCCAGGGAGGTGATCTGATATAATATGTGCATCTGAGCGGGGGGTTAGTTGGAGATGCGATGGAGGCCTGCCACTCGATAGGCAGTGCGCATACTGGACAGCATTGACCTCAACGTTTTCGGTCAGATGCCGCTCGCCAGACACCCCATCCAACATGTTTTTGGCATCTTCAGGTGTATCCAAACCCGTCTTACATTACGATAGCTTGGTATTTCAGTCTCGCATACACCATATGCGGCTGCATTGACGATGGATGGGGTTCAAAAGTTCGTGCAAGAGTTTTTGTGGGACAAGATGAAAATGTTTGAGGTGATACGGAGGTTCGGCAACACACGCGGACAAGAAAACGCGGCCATGAAGTGATGTGTTCGGGCGGAGCCCGAGTGAACCTGTGAGTTTTCGCCACCGGCTCAATATCTATCCCATTCTACTGGGGGCTCGACATCACTAGCACCTTTTCGCGCCAATCTTGGGTTTAAGACCGAGTGAACCTGAGTTTTCGCCACCGGCTCGATATCAATCCCATTCTACTGGGGGCTCGACATCACTAGCACCTTTTCGCGCCAATCTTGGGTTTAAGACAGGGCACGGATGGAAAAGTGGCGCGATTTACCCTGCCCGAGCCTCGCGAATGAAGACAGTTCAACGCGCGGCTTCCATTTCGCATTCTGATAGCCTAATGAGTACCCATTGGATACTTGGCCCAGACGTGAAGCGAATGTGGTATTGAGTCGGTATTCTTGTGGTGAATTCTAATCGCCGGGCGGAGTACCGTAGCGCGTACACGCCACCAGTAATATATGCTATATGCGAATCACGATCCTAACAAGCGCACCATCATTGGCGTCAGACAATATTAGCCAATGGACTGTGCACCTGGGTTCCAATCTCCTCGCGTGATATCCATCAGTGGACCAACGGGCGCTCCGCCTTTTCATACAGTGCCGCCCGCCTCCGCTTCATGAATATCCAGAGTCATCCAGACCCAACAGTCTACTACTCAACGTCTCATCTGCGCCGTCCGCTCGAGCAATGTCACCTATTGTCACGCGTGCCCGGCCCTAGCAAGGCCGGTAGGGAATGTTGCGCTGCATAGGGAAACTATGTTGCCCTATTCTCGCTCGGAGAGGCTTCCAAACGCGTATCGGAGTCTGATTCCTACTGGCCGGTGGCTTGAAGAGGCAAGGCGTGAGATGGGACTCTGTTTTTTCGCGATGTTGAAGGACACGGAAACGCCGGCGACGACAAAGCGTCCGCCACTGAGCGGGCCAAATTGATGCCAAAACCCAGCGATGTTAATGAAATTCAACCTGGATTCGGTGTCACTTGGAAGGCCAGCCTGGAGGGGTTGGGCTCACGAGACCTGGTTTATCCTTGAAGCGATGGGAGTAAGTCCTGGGCGGGGCGATGCACGAAAGCCTGCTGCATTCTGGGAGCGGGTTCGCGTCGGAGCGGGCATCCACACAGCTCTTGACTCTAGGATAATGAGAAGATTGATTTGGACACGATGTGTGATTTGGAGTAGTCATGCCGACCTTGTATATCGAGTCTGGAAGACATGAGTAAGTTGGCGGATGGCGGAGCTGCTGAAGAGCCTATATGCGCCATCATAGGTCGCTGGAATTTGTGGAAGCGCCCGTAAGCTATCAGAGCACAATGGCGGGGAGAGGAATGGTGTGAGCATCGATGTCCATATCGTACGGGCTTTGGGTGGCGGATTCATCGCAATAAGTGCATCTGCCAGGAGTCCACTGACAGCAAGTTGGCAGCGCTGTTTGCCGGTCGGATCTCGAAATCGATGTCCCGTTGCCATCACGGCTTCTCTGGCAGTAGATGCACAGATGCACAGCAAAATGTCAGTCCTCTCCCACCTGGAAGACTCAACGCCCAGCATCGCAAGTCCCAAGTGGTCTAAACGTGAGCCCTGAAATTATTGTGACAAGCTGAACTCAATACCATCTAGTTCCCAATAGGTAGCCCGGACAGTCACTGAATAAACCGGCCTCGATATACTCTATTGACACCAGGCCTGGAAGACTCGACGTCAGCTTCGCAAGTCCCCTATTATTTCAAACGTGAGTTGCGGAATTATCGTAGAAAATACTATCCAGTTTACGATAGCCTGTTCCAGCAGAGCCTCCGACCTCCCGCGGGCGGCCTTGAGCAGGTAACTCGGACATTCACCAATGCGTTGATATTGATATCTGATCCACAGGATCGGAGGCATCTCATCTTGCTGCGACCAACCCACCAAGGTTATTTTCTTTATTTCCCTGAACCCGCTCAAAAGACCCATGCCGTGCCCAAACTGTCGCTGTCCCTCCTGTCTCAGGACCCTCATTGACTCCCCCATTCCATTCTCACCACCGCTCTCCGAACTCATGAAGACGAATCGTCCTCCAATCAATTCAGAAATGATATATTCCCGGAATACCATCAGCTCGTTAGACAAGATGGTCTCGCTGATACAAGCGAGGATCAACGGCCTCGGGAGACGGAAGGTGGAATTGCTGGGATTCATCAGCAAACACCGGTCTGCCATCTCGCCACTGAGATCATTCCCCCCAGAGCTCTTGGTAGAGATATTTTCACAGTACGTTACGATGGTGCATAACCGGCCTTCTAAGCAACCTCCGCCTCTGATACTGATGGGGATATGCTCTCGATGGAGGAGGATTGTTGTGGACACGCCGCGATTGTGGACCAAGATCATCTCAGCTCACCCGATGATTGATTCCTGGATCACTCGATCGAGGGGGCTTCCCCTTCATTTGGAATTGGATCTAACAACGCCTGACTCGTATCCGGTGCTGGACGCTCTCATTCCACATTCCCATCGCTGGGAACACGTTGATTTCTCCCTCGAGCCAGATTCCATTCCTGCTTTGGCACGTGTGAGGGCTCGCCTCCCTTCATTGAAGACATTGAATCTACGCTTTGGTAAAACAGCTGGGACTGTAGATTTCTGCGAGGTGGCTCCACAATTGACTGAAATCAAATTGACAGAGATTCCTGCTGATCTAGCTGTGATCGTAAAACTGCCATGGGAGAAATTGAGGGTATGTACCCTTGATAGAAGCGACGTTGCACATTATGTCCTCCAACACGCTGGGAATCTTCGGGAATTGCACCTAAATATGGTATTCGATGAACACTGGTCGCGGATGCCGATTGAGCCCCACTCCCACCACCTGGGACTCGAAACCCTAATCATACTGTGGTCATTTTTTGACCCGAACATCGACATAAATGGCTTCCTTTCCTCAATCACCCTTCCGTCCCTCCGGACTCTCGAAATTTTTTTCTGCTACCCCGATCCTGAACAAACGTTGAGTGGTGATCCCACTCTTCATGATTACAATCGGGAAGACGTAGCACTTAGTCTGGCCGGATTCTTTGAACGATCCTGCACAAACCTCAGCAGGTTGAAGCTCACCAATATCCCATTCTCCCCAGATGAACTCATCAACTGCCTTGAATTTTCGCCGTCTCTCGAGTCCCTCGACATCCGATTTCATAAACGTTGGTATGCGATCAACGACGAACTTTTGTCCAGCTTGGATGTCGACCATTCCGACCACATCCTTCCCCGCCTTCGCTCCCTTGCTCTCCGGGAGCCATTAGGTG
Source organism: Collybia sp. MG36 (assembly GCA_003313185.1). Lineage (NCBI taxonomy): Eukaryota > Fungi > Basidiomycota > Agaricomycetes > Agaricales > Clitocybaceae > Collybia > Collybia sp. MG36. Next base: position 12,883 of record QGOG01003267.1, on the reverse strand, counting down.
TGCACCTCGAAGCGTCTCTGGATTCCCTTATCACATCACGACGACATATTGATCCGGAGCATGACGGAGTCGTCGCCTTACTCGAGAACCTGATTTTGGACTGCGACTTCCTGCTCGAGTTCAGGGACCCTCGAATCCATCGATTCGTGTCCGAGGGTCTCAAGATCACCACAGACGGAGTGGTTTGGCCCGCCCATTCTCCTCTGGGCGGCGGTGCTGCGCAGCTCGATGGGCGGACCCAAGGTGTGGGTTTCTGTATTGGATAAGTCTGAATTCTCTAATGGCTCTTTTCACAATTTCGCTCTGGTCCCCCGTGTCTTGACTGTTTTGCATCGTACCACTATATGTATCTGACCTAGCTAAAGTTAGGGGGATCCGGCTATGTATCACACGAGGTTCCCGCTACATGGTTTTTGACGCAGCGGGTACACAGCGCACTAAGGATGCTGTATGCGCCGACTGCGAGGATGGAGCATTCTCCCTCGTCCACCATCAGCATGTTTCCTGATACTCTATGCGGATGCTTCCTGGTCAGCATAAGGTCAAATTGGGCGACCGGCTGGTGGCTGCGCTCAGTTGTGCGCGGTGCACGCGAAGCGAGCCCGGAACGGTTACCAGAGGGGATATCCGGATACTCATCACTCTCCTGTACATCAATGATAGCCCGACATAGTAGTTGTATGTGTCAAAAGTGTTGCCACAGGAAGTAAGAAAATAATCTTACAATTGACGCCAAGGCTGCTTGCTCATCTAATGAAAAAGAAATAGGCGCGGTCTGTGATTGCGACGCTTCTGGGGCGGCTATCCGCGGGGGTTTTTGGCGGGGTAGCGCTTGAACCAGCAAAGGTCCCGGTTTCCATGCATTGCAGTTGGAATATCCACGAATAACCCACTGGTCGGATATTATCACAACATCCCAACCATTACTTTTCGCACTACATTTTGTCAGAAGAAATATCAGTATGGCTTGAATCGCGCTAGGGTGAGTCAAACTGCACGACTATCACAAAGCAGAAGAGTAGCTCCTGCCCCTGCTGCCGTTTTTGTACACTCACTATACCACCCAGCTACTGCAAGCGGATGTACCACGCGGGCACGCCCACAAGCGGGGTTTTCCACACCCTACTGCGCATCTACCTGAGGCCTACAGTCACAACGCCGCATGATCCGTTGCGCCCCGCGCTTGAGCTCGTGAGCCGACATGGCCCGCGGCTTGGCGCCATCGAGATCCTCGAGTTGCTCCCGCCCCTAGTCGCTGCACAGGACATTCGCGCGTTTCTAATTGATGCGCTTCGCGCGTATTTGACACGCACGTCACGCCCGCAGTGAGCAAGGCGCGTGACGAGCAGTTCTCGAGGCGGCTGATGGTCCTCCAGACGAAGCGGGTGAAAGTTACTGACAGTCGGATGTGCGCCATTGTGTTTTGCCCCGTTTGTTTCTTTTTTCTAACTGTTGGAATCGCGGTAGATGCCCGCAGTGCCACAAGCGAATAGGGAACAGCGTCATTGCGGTGCATTCCCCCCGGTGAGTCGCTTTAGTGAAGTCCGGTGGGTGATCAAGCTGAACCCCGGTCTCAGCGGCGAGGTCACGCATTATCAGTGTCGGGAGGTATTTTCGCGCCGGCTTAACGAGAAGCGTCGCTGAGTGGTCTTGCGTACATTCCATCGTCGCGCTACAAGCCGTATCCTGGCTGCGTCCAGCAGATGTCATTACCCATGTCGGGGGTAGAGATGTGCTGGCGTCTCTTTCACCTCATCACACACGCTATATCCACACACACGCTTGTTAACATTTATACCATCTCTCCAGACACAGATGTAATCATACTACGTTCATACATTTACAAATGGAAAAGGCAAAAGCAAAAGCACATAACAAAACTTGAACAATTGAATAGTAGGGCTACCCTATGATGTAATCATCGGAATAAAAATTGCTTTCCTTGTACGCGCCCCCTCCCGGGAGCAGCCCCCACTGGGTGTCGATGTCCCTTACCAATTCGCGCAGTGAATCCGGGGAGGGTTCCCACCATCTCCGCTCTTTCTTGGGGCGGCGACTACCTCTGCCATTACTGCCACCTTCGCCGTTACTGCTACCTTCGCCATTACTGCCACCTCCACCACCACCGCTGCTGCTCCCGCTGCCGCTATTCTGCGCAGTCTTGGCCTTGTGGGCTTTTCCCGCACAATGCGATTCTCTGTTTCCAGCAGCCATTTTCTTCTTACACACCTCACATCTCCAAGACGGCGCGGGGAGAGGCGGGGGTGACTGGGGTGGTGATACAGAGCGTGGCGGGTTGCGGTGGGCAAGACGGCCCATTCTGCCACCCCCGCCCCCACCACTACCTCCGCTGCCACTGTTCCCAACCTCCGCAGCCAAGGCCTTGTGGGCCTTCCCCGCACGATGTGATTTCCGGCTCCTAATATCCATCTTCCTATCACACACCTCACATAGCCAAGCCCGCGCAGGGAGAGGTGGGTCTGGCTTGGGATGCGGGGATGACTTTGGGAGCGGGGAAGGCTCGGAGAGCAACGGGTTTAAACGGGCAAGGCGATCTGTTGTTCCTGCTCCAGCGTGCGTAAGGGCAGCACTGGGCTGCGGGCGTGCGATCCTTTGATGACTCAGATCGAGTCGACGTTGGATAGCAGAGATAGTGCATATACACACCTCCATGTGTCCGGCTCCTCGATGGGAACAAGACAGCATTCCATGCTAGCTCACAGTACGGATGGGCACCAACCTCGGTCTCGTCCAGATGATACTGCGGAGCAAGGAGGGTTGCTCGGTCGCCCTGGGCTTTTGAGGTGAATGCCGTGAGATAAATTCCACGATCACACGCTCACCGGCATCCCGGATTCATCAACTACTACATAGTGCCATCCAACTCTACATAACGTTCCAATGTAATTTACAATTGCGATGATGATAACAGTCTACATCTATGTAAGTCGTAGCATACTTTTGATGTACAATAAATTTACAGAATAAAGATCACGCAACACACGCTACACCTTATACGTATGTTCTTTTTACGCCGCGCACAACCTCCTTCACGATGCGCAACCAGCTCGTCACTTTTTCGATTTCAATCCAGGCGCTGCTAGCACCTGATTCGATTTTCCGCAACAGAAGACGGCGCAGTGCGCGGACATCATCGTCGTCATGCTCCGATACTGTCATGGCCAATGATGAGGTGGCCAGGCTATGCTGTCATATGGTTGCATTTAATGACTCTAATTACAACCAAAAGATGATGCAAAATAGATTCTTATTACAAATATCTCTTGTTTGCAAAGCCTTAGAATGTAGAAATGGAAATACAATTCTACCTCTAAATGGAGAGGGTCTTCTAACAATACAATATCTCGCATGCCTTACACCAGCTCTAATATGCATGACCCCCAGAGGGGCCGGGCCGATGCCCAAATGTTAGGAGCACAACCACTGCCTGGTCCGGTCCCCGATGGGGGCTGCTGGGTAGCACATTGTACGGTCCATGCTCAATACGGTTTACGGGTACCGTAATATGGCTGCCGTACCGTGCCGGGTGTTCAAGAGCCCAACCGACAGTGCGGTTTGTAGACCACCGTCTACTGCCAAAACCCGTATCGACCGTGTGGCCGTCGCACAGTTGTCATCACATGACCTCAACGCCCGGGCCATCAACATCAATTCAACGAGCATCAATGGTGCTTGAAGCTCAACGAAAACCCTCCAGAAAGCACACCACCTGAGATAGTATGTACTCTGTGCCCTTTTCACTCACATCCAGGTTCTATTTCTTTTCCTCACACTCGCTTGCTCACCACATGTTTGCAGGACTGGCTCCTTCTTTTGCGCGGCACACATCCACGCCCCCAGCAGCCCGCATGCACCGTCGGAAACCCGGGGCCACACCTGCGTTGTCCACGATCCACACCGCCCCATGACATACGCTGCTTCAATGTTCAAGGCACGTTGTGTAGGTGGAAACAGGACTTGGAGATGGATTTACTTGAACCCCATTGCGAGAGGGCGGTTTGTAGTTTATGAGGCAGTCGCTGGCATGCAGGAAGACCAAGTACGCAGTGTAGATGGGAGTCCCACATTGGTTGATGGTGCGTCCCCCCGAACCCTCCCGCGTGCTTACCCGCCTCCGGTGGCCTCTATAGATCGTGAAGGGGTTGTTCCCCCTCCACACGAGGAATACGCATGCCACCGCTAGCAAATACAAGGTACACGACCTCTCGATCGCAACATGCCCCTTCAAGCCCTTCATCTCGCGGCCATCACATTAATACATACCATTTCGCCCTCGTCGTCAGAACAAGCCCATCGTCGGACAGCCACCAGCTATTATTTGGACATCATTGTCATTTCTAGTATAAAGAGGCCATAGACTCTCGCATTTAGCAGTTCATTTTCATTGGACATTTTGTATTCACTCGACAGCTCACAATATCATCACTTTTCTTGCTCACTCGGCCCCTACTTCAACTCTCACAACTCAAACTCGCGCGGTTCTGACTCACAAGACTCGATTTGGCAACAATGGCAAGTACTGCCTTCAAATACGGCCGTCTACCTGTAAAACCCCCCGTACCGTCTCGTAGGAGGGGGTAAAATTCGCTCAGTACAATACCCGTCTTGCAGCCGTGACTATACGGTCATACGCCATATACGGTACGATGCGGCTGAGTTGAAGTTGAAGAAACCAAAAGCAGCCGCGCAGCCCACGCCTGCTCGCATTTCAAATCTTGGGTGTTTCTCTGCGATGACACCCAGCCAGCCATGCAGAGCATAATCAGAGTCGGAATACCATACCTCTAATATGCAAGGGTGTCGTCTGCTGTGCAAAACTCCTCTGATATGTGGACCCTGCCCTTGTAATATGCAACCGACCTTCTAATTTGCAAGTGTATTCTGGTGTGCAAAATCTCTTAGAGCTGTCGTACAGATGAACCAAGTCCTCGCTCTAGTGTGACTTTTTGGATCCTCTGAAGCCGACATTGTTGTGTTTCTGGGAACACATCATAACGTGCATTACACGCCGAGCATGCATTAACGCGACATAATATACCCAGGCTACGAGTGGATCGTCGTTCTCAGTGGGCTCGAACATTCTAGGGGCTGACGAGGGGTATTTCATTGGATGGACACATTCAATTACTACATACAACAACCGCCGTATGTGTTGAGAATTGGTATACGTGCTCCCACAACTAGTTTTTATCTGTGTTTCAGAATTAATAATGAACGAATGTATAGGAAGAATGGAAGGCGCACCTCTTCTTTGATTTGACCAACGTGGATGTGACAATTGCATCTGGGCGGGCTGGTGGAATGATTTGACGGCGAGTGCGTCGCGTTGCAAGCGAGGCGTCGGGCTCGTCCATGCCGTCAGTATTTGGGCCCTTTCCTACAGCCTGACCAGTGGGTGTCTCTCGCGCGGGCTTTGGCTTTTGAGCTAGTTTCTTCTTCGGTTTTGGGTTGGGTTCGTCGAAGTTTGCGCTCATTCCAATAGTGCTATTCGCTTCCTCCTCAGGCATAAGCGTCTCTTGGCGTTGTTGGGTTGGTGCTGATTTCTTCGGTTTCGGTCTTGGCTTTGGCCTTGGTGGTTGGGCAGGAATGCCCGCCAATTCAGCGCCCACATTTATGCCAGGGATGCAGTAGTTTTGGGCGAGCAGCTGGTTTTGGAGCATGGGCCGGGTGGTGCTAGTCTGGGCGTTGGACGGGAGAGTTATTGTCGATCTAAGTTTTGTTGTGTCTGGCGTACATGGGGTGGTGGCTGTGGTTGTACTGGGCGTAGCGTCATATCGGGTGGGCGATGGGCGATGGATCGATTGGCCGGTGGAGGGGGAGGGGGTCGTTATTGATCTAGCACCCGCCACTGCGTCGAGTACATGTGGGGTGGCAGGCGCGGTACTGGGCGTGTGCTGGATAGATGGCGAGTGGTGGATTGGGTGGGACATGGATGGGAGAGAAGTCATTGCCGATCCAGCGGTCGTTGTTACATCAGGTTCGAACGAGGCGACGGCTATAGTTGTACTGGGCGCAGGATTGTCTTGGACGGGCGGTGGGTGATGGATTGACTGGTCCATGGGCGGGAGGGGGGTCATTGTTAACCTGGTGTTCACCGCCTCATCAGGTATAAATGGGATGGTAGCCGTATGGGTTGGGGACACTGACGGCGGGGTGATCTTCGCTAATTCGGGACCTTTGGTGGTGCTAGATGCGGCGGGTGATGGGTTAGGGGGCGGTTGGGGTGTGTTTGAAGTGGTGACGGCAATTGTGCTAATTGTATCGTATTTCCTGGTGGGTGGTTGGCGTGAAGCTGGTTGGGATACGAAGGGGGTGCCGGATGCACCATTAGTGAGCGGATTTTTTGAAGGCGATTGGTACACGGGCCGCAAGCTATCATCCACAACTGTGGGATCCACGTTGAAATTGTAGTGCGGCGGTGGTGGTTGGCCATTGTTTGATGAGGAACTAGTGAACGAAAGAGTAGTGCCAAGGCTACTGGAAAACAGGGGAGTAGCTTGAGAAGGATGAGATGTTTGAGGCGCTGCGGGTTGCTGGAAAAAATATGCGTCCATTTTTTGGATAGAATCGTCAATACGCGGCTGCCAATCTGCCCAGCTAAAATCTTCTGAGTTTGGGCTGAAATCAGTGTCTAGAGGGTCGAGACTCAGGAGCTGAGGGTCGGTACTATAGTCGAGATATTGTTTGCGCGGGGAGGTGCGAGGTGGGATGACTGGCATCAGATCTCCTCGACCAAGCAAGGCGTTGTGGAATGGCTGTTTTCGCGGAGAAATTCGAGGTGGCATGACCGACGTGTGAACTATTGGGTAAACAAGTGTCGGTCGTGGCGGCGTATTAGGAAGCGTAACTTGAGATGAAGTAGAGACGGGGTCAATGGGGCAACTTGAGGGAATTTGATCCATGTGGTGCGCGTTGGAGCCTGGAAGTGGCGAGCCAGAGGTTGAGGGCGCTGCATTGGGTGAACGAGATGGCGCAGGCAACAACGCGTGTTGAAGGCGTTCCTCAAGCGCTAGCGTGCGCATGAGTACTGATTTCAAAGCGATTTTATAATATCATTGACTTACAGATGGCATCTTTTACAAAGTTTCCGAAAGGTTTCCGGAAACCTTCTTCAAGCCCAGCATACGCATCCAAAAAGTCCTGGCCATCGGGGAGTTTCGGCCCAAAATAGTACCTAGGGAATAGGGCTAAGTGATGGGATCTGAAAATTAAATGTAGACGTACTGTTCCATGTAGATGGCTCCATTGGCACTAGGATTTGGCCCTGCGGCGGCAACGAAAATCCCCCAGCCAGTGGCCGCAGTGGCCAACTTCAAAGAATGGCTGAGATATTCTGGGAGTTTCGTCACAGCTCTGTTGCCAAACAGGCCGCATTAGCCTTGATTCCAAATAATGGAGCAAATACACCAACTTATGATATTCCAACGGCGACCGCTTAGGTCTTGAACCCGGTGCATCGTCTACCCCACTGCCATCTTCATCAGAACTCTGTTCATCTTTTACGGCCATCTCCCCTTTGATCCTCGCGATCTCTGTAAATACAACACGGCGAGTTTCTTCATCCTCTAACTCAAACATTTTTGTAACCACACCGCGACGGGCTGCCATGAGCTCACCACGAGTCGTCGCTTTTTTGAGCTGGATCTCCTCCTTAATCTTTGGTGCGAGCCTACCAGCAAACAACTTCTGATAAATTTCGACTGCTTGTGGTGCACGACCACGCTTCTTGGTACTGAAATTGACATCGAAAGCCTTCAAGTCCAGCTTCTTGGACATCTGCTTCTTTTTCGCCGTATGCCAGCGCATCCAAGTATCGATTTGCTAGGGTACAATGTGAGTAATTGTGATTTATGGACTATTGGTCGATATTGACTTACCTCCTTGCGTTCGGTGATTGCTTTCGACAGGGCGCGTTTCTCATTGCCCGTCAAAGGTGGGCGTGGGCCACTAGAATCTATGTGCGGGAATTTTGTATCGATTTCTGGGTAGTCTTTGAACCATTCTGCGTTCAATTCCTGGAAAAAATGGTCGATCCGGCCCTCCCGGTGAGCTTTGAGATACGCAGATATACGCGCTTCAAGCCACCGCTGTTGCTCTGGAGTCGTCCACCGTCTGGCCATCGATATAGATTCGTCTGGGTAGTCGCTAAGTTTTTTTTTCTCCCGTTGTGCCCTCCTCTTGACTAAATACCAAATAGTCGTCCGGTCACGGTCTTTCTGACCGTAGATCGCAAACATCTACGTCTTAGATCACCACCCAAAGGGTACTAGTGGCGCTCGGTATCTGTGGAGTGAGTCTGGAAAAATTTGGCCCGCAGCCGACCTCTTTTGGGAAGCCGAGAAAGGACATATAGGTGCGTTTCAATCGACCAACTCACTACCATTACTTACCCCCTTTAGAATGACAGATCGCTCTACAAACACGCTCCAAGCCATTGGGAATTTTGCTGAATTGCGCAAGTCCATCGCGGCCGCCCATGATGCTCTGCAGCACTTGAGCGCATTCCAGCTCTCTGAAGAAGAGCGTATTCGTGTCCTCTCATACAGAGGATGGAGCTGCAGCTCGAGGAAAATGGTAAGACACTCTCCCCCTTTGTATTGAAAAGGAATAAATCGAGCCACTTAGATGAATCAGGGCTTATCAGCGCACCGGTACCAATGGTGGAAACCCCTAGCGCACTACCGGGGGCATTGTCTACGGCAGATAGATCGCTGATCTCAGATGAGGCCACGGATTTGACTGGCGATGGGCTCTCCATCCGCCAACAGACTGAACCACCCTCAGGTACGCCATCATGGATTGTTGCATTCCGACTGACATGTAGTGCGCCCTAGCAGGGGATATAACTGAACCGCCTGCAGATCGTTGGTATGCGGTCACAGTTGGCCGAAACCCGGGCGTGATACGTGGCGTGTAAGTTGCCAAGCTCTTTTCACCAACCAATAAATTTTAACATGCCGCCAAGGCACAACTACATTCACAATACGTCCGGCATCCCCGGCGCAAGCGCCCAGCGGTTCTCTTCCCAGAAGCTTGCCCGCGCAGCCTACCGTGGGGCATTGGAGGCAGGGCAGGTAGTTCAGGTCAAGCTTATCATCACTAGGTGCACTTTTGGAGTCATCAGTGATGGTGAATCGGACTTCGAGAATGATGACTATTTAGAGTCAATCTGTCCTTGAAATTATGATACGTCTCCCTATGCTCTCTCCGCCTGATTCATCGAGTTGTGGTGTATCCGTGATCGTGTTTCTGGTTTCTGGAGACGCATTATACTATTCCCCAACTAGGGATGCGAGAAGGTCAGAATACGCGAGGCCATCCATATCATAGTTGTCGGCTAATAGTTCAAGTAGTGCCATAGTTATAGATTCCACATGAAGAGGTGTATCTTGGGCCTGGACTTGTTTAGTGGCCTTTCTATTATAAATATTTGGGATATTGATTAGAGTGAAAGATTATGACGGTTACAGCTCAGCGCGCTTCACTGGGCGCATCCTGTGTCTGTTCTTACGGCGTGGTTCTTCCCTGGCATGTCTGACCGACTACTTGAGGTTCAAATTATTTGTCGACTTGCTTTGGAACCTACTTGGCATACCACCGCTGTTGTCGATTTTTAAATCCATCATTTTTAGGTAGCACCATTATGCAGCACAACACCATTACCAACAACTGTTAACAACGGTGCATAACGATCACATGTCACATTTGCCTCCAGGCTGATCAAGCCTCGCCTCCATTGTAATACAACCTCTTCGAGTCATCGATACTATAAGTCCATCCTTGCACAGCTGGTTGTTGGTCTGCCACACACCTCTCTTCTCTTCTTTTCTCGTCGTATATCCTCTCCCATATTCGATGTGTTGTTGCTCAATGGGTTTGAAATCCCGGAATCCGATTCGGGCCTTTCAAGGCTCGTCAATTAATTTTGACATCATGGGTCCAATTAGTCTATTCTATCCTCATCTCATCTCAGCTACTTTTGTTGTAAGTTCTTTGTGTTGTTGCTTGTTCGCCCACCTGATGCCCATCGCAGGTCAAAATTGTGCGGTCCCGTCGCACATCTTGTGTGGCCAATTGAGAGATCTCCCCGTTTCAAGATTGTTCTATTCTCATCTCAGCTCCTTTTGTCGTGAGTTCTTTGTGTTGCTGCTCGCAGCTCGCTCGCCCACCTGATGCCCATCACGGGTCAAAATTGCGTGGTCCCGTCGCACATCTTGTATGGCCGATTGAGAGATCTCCCCGTTTCAAGATTGTTCTATTCTCATCTCAGCTCCTTTTGTCGTAAGTTCTTTGTATTGTTGCTTATTCGCCCACCTGATGCCCATCGCAGGTCAAAATTGCGCGGTCCCGTCGCACGTCTTGTATGGCCGATTGAGGGATCTCCCCGTTTCAAGGCACTGATTTATTAGTCTGCTTGCATGCTCCACTGGCGGCTCCACTCATTAAGCCCGATAAGTGTCGCGGCTATTTACAGCAATTCGGGCAGTCTCATCATTGCAACCGCTCCCGCCCACTTGTGCGTACCTCGCCCACTTTGCCCACGCTCTTTCTTATGAAGGTAAGCGCATATCATTGCGCTTGAAATACTAGATGCTTTGGCTTTCAACGCAGGCGGCTGGTCAGGAATTCTCGCACTGTCAGTGACGCAAGGCACATTTTGTTTTCCATTCATCAAGGGCAGGCCTCCCTGCGATCGGTGGATTTCAAGTTTGCAAAATTCAGAGGCGCATCCAATATGCTAGGTCAAATACCTCCGCCGGGGAGCGTGTAATATGCTAAGCCAAATGTAGGCAGCATGCTAGGCCAAATATCTTCACGGGCAGGGGTGGTCTGCGGATCATGTACAGAGTTGATGGAAATAGGTGCAACGGTTGATTCTTCCCCCATCCATGGCGCGTGGACGAAAAAAAAAGACTGCAAGATTCGCTGTTCCCGACAATGATGGAAACGACATCCGCAACGCAAAGCTTCCAACCCTCAGCATTCCGTCAACTCAGTTCCACACCCGTCCCAGTGGGAATCTTGGAACAAGGTCGACCTTATTTGAGGTCCCACTGTCGCCAACGCGACACCCAGACGGTGACCCAACCATCAATGACATGGACTCGTGGGGGGGTGAAGATATCCCTAGCCTATTCGCCACACCTCCCACCTCAGATGTCCCGAAGGCATCGCGTAAACGAACGGTAAGGACAATTTATTGGAGAGAGTTTATTCTCAACGTTAATTAAAACAGGAGAATATGTTGACGCATTGGCTCCCAGACCGTGAGCGGTTTTTAGCTGAATTTTTGAGACGGGAGGGGCGCAGGGGCTACACATCTAGTCTTTGCAGTCGCTGCTGTGGTTATTCTGCGGTGTACCGGTGTGTTGACTGCGAGGGCGATAGTCTACTGTGTGGTACTTGCATCAGGGAAGTTCATTCCTGCAACGGTTTACACCGTATTGAGGTACATATCCGTAGTATTCAATTTCTCCCTTGTTAACGTGACGATTCATTACTGGCAGGTCTGGCAAGCGACGCACTTCACTAAAACCACTCTCAAGGCCTTGGGTTATCGTTTTCAGCTTGGTCACGCAATTGGAGAAGAGTGTATGGCCCCCCAGCCTGCGTTCGGTGACAGTTTCGTCGTTATTCATATCAACGGCGTTCACGAAGTTGGGTTGGACTTTTGCAACTGCGAGACATCGGAGCTCCCATATGTCCAACTCCTACGGTTCGGATGGCTTCCTGCAACAGTCGACAATCCGAAGACAGCCGGAACATTCCATGTCCTCAAATATTTTCAGCTCCTTTCATTTGAATCCAAGGTCTCAGCCTATGAATTTTACAAGGCTTTGGCCCGGCTTTCAGATAATGTGGGTTTAACTCGTCAAAAGGTAATGATTCCCGCTACATGTGTAATATATTTGGCTCATTCCTGCATTCCCTAGAACCGCTATCGCTCTTTCCTACTGATGATCCGAATCTATCGTCATCTCAAGATGCTCAAGCGCGCAGGAAAGGGTCATGATCCTGGTGGTTCGGCAAGTACCCAGCCCGGCGAGTGTGCGGTTCTATGCCCAGCCTGTCCCCAGCCAAATATTAACCTACCTCCGGGGTGGAAGGACTCCAATCCAAATAAACGGTATCGTCAAATTATCCAGATTCGATGATACTTCTTACTGATCAATAATAGGTATCTCTACCGCCTATTTTTGGGGATTGACGCCAATTTTCGGCTGAAGCGGAAGCACGTATCAACGGAGAAGGTGGACCCGGGTTTAGGGGAGGGCTGGGCATACTTCGTCGAGGAAAAAAGCTACAAGGACTACCTCAGGAGCTATAGCGACCTTGTTGTACAAGCCGTAAGTGTCTACATACTATGCCTCGCCACCCTTATGATACGAAAACCTCCAGCCCAGCACTTGCTCCAATCATAATGCAGTGAACGCCGAACGTTCGACACGGGGGCTCGCAGCCACAGGTGTTGGCACAATTGATTGTGCCAGACACGACATGAAGTGTCCTATATCAGTTGGCGATCTCCAAAAGGGGGAACGGTATGATGGGCTTTCTGTGAATTAATCATAATGCTGACAAGAATATTAGATACGTCAACATGGACTATTTCTTTTTCTCCAGTATCCGTCGAACTGATCTTCTGGAAATCGTTGTATCTTATGACATTGCTTGCCAATGGAGCGTAAAGCTTTGGACGCGTATGATGAATTACCCACATGAACTGCATACTGATATAAACTGTCGTACCTCATTCTACTTCCTTGTACCTAAATTCCATCTCCCCGCACATATCAAGGTGTAACAATTGTATTGTTACGAAGACTTAGACTTATGACAATACTACGTTTGACCAAGTTCT
>QGOG01003258.1:0-12167 GCA_003313185.1 Collybia sp. MG36 | reverse complement strand
CAAGCCCACGTCCATTGAGCCAGCTGGGGACCCTGGTGCTGGCTTCTATCTGGTGGTGGGCCTTCTCACACGCGCTCTCGGTGTCCAACTCAAATATCTTCAATGACAGTTTGAAATAGACTTTGATTTACGGAAAAAGAAGGATGCGAACCGCAACGTTTTCGTATTTGCTGTTCATGGTAAGTAGTCATTTCAGATAGCCGGGGAAGGTGCTGATGCGATCCAGCAATTGACGAACATTCCCGATTGGTTGTCGCCAACAGAATGAACTTGAGACATTTGACATACACTGCATACCCTCCCGCGACTAAGACGAACGGCCCACTGCCTGGCGAGACTGGACAGCCTCCCGCGGGAAACAAGGCAGGGACAAATGGCAGGTTCTATGGGCACGCGGTATGGCGCTCTGCTTCAATAGATCAGTTCCTTCAATGACATTCACCCAGCATGCGGGATATATAAAATATATTGACCTCGAAAACTTCCTGTACCAAGGTCAAGCTCTGGAAACAATTTATTGCTTTGTCGTTCCCCAATCTTACATTTTCTTTTCTCGCAGCTACCCCACACCTCGAATTCCCGAGATACTCTCAATTTGGATTCTTGCATCTGTACCTCTTAACTGAAAACGAAAACGAAAATCAGAACCAACCCGATACATTCTGGCCCAGGGGTGTTTATAAGGCTAACCACCCGTAGTTTTTTTTGATTCTCCATGCCCCCCATGATTGCGAACAATTTGGATGTTACTAGTAGCTCAATCATCAGTCGAACATCAGATTCTACTCTGGAAGCAGCCAAAAGACCTGAGCTTAGAAAATTATTAGGTAACATACCACAAAAGTGACCAGTCTTATAGAGTGGGTGGTGGCCTAATGGTGTCATACCAAGCTACGCTGATGATTCTTCCGCTATCGGCATTGAAATGGTGGGAACGTACACCAGCAAACTTCATCGACGCATTCCCCTTAGCACCTTAGAAGCTAGCGATAACTCATTTGCGACCCCCGCGTTTGTGAATGTGGGGGGACTGACTGGACTTGCACCCTCACCGCAGCCCGTTGCAAGATAAAGGCCATGGTATCGGCGCAGCGCCCACAAAGCCTGGACGACGAGATAGATGTATTCTGGAGCCTTCACTCGGTTTCATGTTGAAGGGAGTGGGACTGAATGTGATTAAGGATACATAGTTTACTTGTTTTTGGTTGCCCTGATGGAAACATGTCAGGCGGCGAACCATGGACAATAAACAAGCGCTTACTTGTACGTGAAACGCTTTTTCGTGTGAGAGAATTCACCCAGCTTGTGGCCTACCATATCCTGGGTGACCAAGACTGGAACGTAATCTTTCCCGTTGTGTACCATAAACCGAACACTGCATAGTAGGTTGGCCATTCATTCATAGGGTGCACGAGGTGGGAAGACGCACCCGACGAAATTGGGGAGGATTGTGCATGCACGCGCCTGTGTTTTTATGGCAACATGATTTGTGATGGCCTCACGGAGGTTCGGGAAGGCGACAAAGTATGGACCTGGATTCCAGTCAACATGTTGTGAATGAAAGGTAGATTGAATAGTAATACCCTTCCAAGCCGAGCGCCCAGATTTTTGGAGTAACAGAGTTGGTCGCATGGAAGATGCGAATTTCGAAAATTGAAAACGTTGCTGGCGTGACCGTGGAGGTTGGAATGTCAGAATGTTCGAAACACGTGCGCGTGAGCAAAGTGCTTGTCAAACACAGTTCATCATGAAATTGACAGGGTTCTTGGTTCTTCCCAAGTCAGCGAGCAGCCGTCGCCCCATTCATCATCCATGCTTGCTCGCAATCCAGAGCCAACGACAGCGACAACGACGACGACCAATACGCCCTTCTTTCCCGACCCAAGCACCCTCACACCGCCATCACCGTCCCCCAATCCCCAGTCATCGGCAGACAACCTTGCAAAAGCAAGCATTCGGTTCCTCATTTCTACCGAGTCTGCATTTTGACCAGTCGGCAGTCAGTGCTAGAGTTTCTCTTCCTAGCCGTTGCTATCATTCTCGCAGGATGCGTAGTAGCCCGACGGTAAATATGCCCACCCAATGTCAGCTTGCACCCTAACCCCTTCTTGCCCCAGGTTCCATCGGCTTAGAAGATCTAGACAACCCCTCTCTCACTTCTTTACGCTTTCGCGCGGCGATAATGAACATCTCAACCGTGCAAGCCACTACCATGGTATCAGTTACGACCCACATCACCTTCCGCATCGCCGATACAGGTTAGGCGGTTCTCCATTTATCGTCCCCCCGCCCCCAGTCTATGGTGCTGCACACCGCACTCGTGCAGCGGACATTGACAGTAGTGGCCGACGCTTGCCCGGCATTGGAATGAATGAATACGATCACGACGGTGTGCTAAGTGATAAAGACGTACTCCCGGCGTATGATAACATCGGCGGCCCTCCGAAATACGTGGACCTCGCAGGTGCACCGGCACCCCCCGAACCCATACGGCCTTCAGGTCTATTATCAGACCCGGCTCACCCCGCAGACGATCTGCCACCCACTCGGCCCGAACCTGGCGAAGTGGCAGCGGTAGATGCTTCTCGTTTACCAACCGAATCTCGACCACCGTCTTCTTAGCGGTCCCCTTACGACCATTTACGCCTGCTGTAACATACTCCTGCTGTACCTTCTCCATGTGTTGTTTTTTTTGGTATCTTGAATTCTACGGTCAAAAGCTGGTTCGCCTCATGTGTAGACTCATTTTGTGTGTAGACCCATCCTGTGTCAACTCAGTGTCTGGTTCAAATCATTGCCTGTCGTCCAACCCCCCGAATCCAGAGTTTCAAGGTTCCCTCCGCCGTACGTCATAATTCCACTCGGACGTATTCATTGACGTCAGTTCAGGCGGCGGTTCTATTATTTACCCAACCCTTCGCGCTCGCCGTGGTGACCCGTCCTCGTGTGGAAAGGTTCGATGAAAACCAAGAGCCGTGGGGTCGGGCAAATTTGAAACGCTCGATGCAGAAGGGAGTTGACAAGTGCTTGACACACCCAACGTGTGGCACGGCAGCCGCATATATCCATCCACTCTGATGGCGGCTGGATCCTGGATTTGGCCCCCCGCCCAGAGCACAATTCGTTCTACGGATTTACTATGCACTATCCGGTGATGGCCTTCCTGTTGACAGCTCCCCCATTAGCAATGGAATCAATCAGGTGTCGAGAGAATTCCCGCAACATCCGGCATGACTGACACACTATATCAGACCATACTCAGGCTATCTCCTGCCCCCTCGCCTGCTAGTGAGGCTGAGTGAGCGGATCACCTCATTCATCCCTCATTTATCGTCCTGACCCTACTCCACTCTGGACTGTCAGCGTGGTCGGTGGGCCTGAGGCCATCGTGGGGGAAGGCCCTTGGCCAGAACCAGGGCCCAGAATATTTCGCGCGTAGCTGATGCTGCAATCATTGTCAGTGTTTCTAAGCTTAAGGGCGACCGACAACAGCATTCTGGTCTACAAACCAGTAGCAGTGTACCTGTTACACGAGTGTCGACAATCAAATTGCCTAAGAGGTCTAGCCTACTTCTAACACCTTGAACCAAATCACGTCGAACGTTGAAACTTGGAAACTCAGAAAGCCAAAGAATAAGAGCAATATTCATCTCTGTGAAATGTATTTCCCCTCTTAGGATCAAGATATGAGTGGAGTTATTTACGTCTGGTAGTTCTCCCCCTTGGCTGTAAAACTTGAATCCCGGACGGTTCACATCAGGAAAATAACACACAGCTAGACGAGGTCGTGCGAGTGAGTCTAGTTATTCCAGCTATCCAGGGTGAGTATTAGGCCTACCTCGATATGTCCGATACCAGCAAATCTGCTGGAGAGAGGCAGTGTTTGGTGTTCCGGGCCATGTCGATTATATTTGGACCTGTTTACCGGTTTAGCGAATGGCAAACAAACGGCTCTGAAAGCCTCTGCACTTGACGGCTCTGAATCCGCAATTCCATACTCCTTCAAGACTTCAAATCATGCGGCAATACCGATCCTCGATGCTCGTTATTCAATATGTGCAACTGGCCACTTGAACGAAGCAAATACACAAAAAGCCAGTCGCCTTTCTGCAGTTCCAACCCGGTCAGCACACAAACCAATGGCCCCATGGTTGCATCCACCTGGAGTAAAGTAGCCGACAGCTTATTCATGTTTAACATCACTCCAAGACGCTCTCTGGTGTGTAGTTCGGGCATGGGGGCTTCTAATTGCCCACGACATCCGTTGCCACGCGGTTCTTTTGTTATGTCCCTGACGCGCACCGAGACAACTCCAACTAACGGCGGAATTGGATATTAGCCCAACAATAAGTGCTGGATCGCGACATGAAATACGTTGTCAGCCCGGCCGGACCAGGATCTGCACCCAACATCAAGGTTATTGTTGCGTCTTGACCTCATACCTCGTGGCACGGGCACGGACTATAAATACTCGGGTTCGCCAAAACGGTCTTTGTCCAAGCATTTTCCACAACCTTTCCCGACTGAGATACATGGATATCTTTATTTTCACGACCTCCATGGCTCTGGTAGCTACCCCGGAGGCTCATAATACTGGTGACGCTGGGCCCGATGCAGAGTTATCGAACTTTGAGCACAATGGTTACGGAACTGGGATGAACACTTTCTGCATAGTGACTTGATCATCGTACGTTGATGCCCGCTTGTTATCGTTGATGTCCCAACGTTTTACTTTACAGCCCATCCCAATCCTATACCCATCGATCCCCCGACGGTCACCAACAACTGTATCTATAGCCACGCCATCCTGACCCATCGCCATCAAGCGGGCCCATGGCATTATGCCACCCTCGAAACATGCCGCTGGGCGGCGCATACCACCCGCCCCTTTTTACGACGACACTGCGCGCAGCACGATGTCATACCACATTCATTTCTGACCCGCTACCTTTCTCTACCGGACACACTGTAGCCCTTTTCTACCCTTCATATTAGTATAGTTCCCAGGTACAAGCAGCGTCAACACACCTGTTTGGACATGGGGTAATGGTCCAGAACTGTACATTCGTATTATGCTTGCCACTACAGACAGATTTGTCACCTACGTTATAAAGCGGATTGTCACTAGTCAACCACTCATCAATTCTTGCACCCATCCTTGCGGAGACCCACTCGGTCGTGGTTTGTGTGGGTCTATTTACTTCTGAGACTCAACTTGATCCGATCTATTGTTCTCCCACCACCTTTTCAACGCATGAGCGATAGGATCTGACAGAATCGGAGCCTCGTCCACTTTTTGTGCTGGCCAATGCAGGTGTGACCCCGGACTTGGGATGTCATCATGAATCAGGATGAAGCCAGTTATCGCCCGGTTTCCAATATGTTGCTGATTCTTTTGTTGTCACGATACGCTACGGGTTACACATCCACGGAGATCCCTTTAGGCAGGTCATTCTGGGTCTCTAGTCTCAAGGCCGCTGTGGTTCGGACGTGGCCACACACTCAATTGCAATCGGTTTCGCTACCTGGCCGGGAATGACATCCCACATGTCGCAGCGAAAGCTTACATTGTTGATGACCAAACCCCGGGATCTTTTCCGATGACATGGCCACAGCACAAAGCAAAACCACACGATAACTGCTGTGGGCATGGCTGATATCTAAGCACTTCGAATCCGTGGCTAGCTTCGCGCCTCCGATGCTGCTTGAACGGAAGCTGCTAATAAGATGAAGTGGGACACAGTTCTAGTTCGCTTATTTTCCCCCAGATTCACATCCACCCCGTCCCGAGTCAACCATGGAGGCGGAGCCGTATGTTTACTTCAGAGTGAGTGCTATCCACGAACGCTTGGGTTGCTGATAACATTACAATGTGCGCGCAGCCCTACGAGAATAATGTATCACCAGAGAGCGCGGTGGCCATGTTATGGTTACAGCAGCTGGTCGCGGACAGCTATACCGATGCTAGGAGGGTCTGGGATGAGCATGAGGGCGTGCCCCGCAGTAAGGACACAAATGTGAGTTCCTAGCACCCGTCGACTCTGCTATTTTACTCATTCGATGGTCCGAAGCCTCTGTTCTACCCCAGCAAAAGGCAGCAGGTGGGGCGAGAGCTGCATTCTTCCTCTACACATTTCTTATATCTATGTAGGACATTGAGAGATATCTCATCGAAAAAGCGTTCATCGCCAAACCAACACCCGTTACCCCCAAACCGAGGCCGGTAAGGATCACCATCGTCCCCGAGGAGCAGTCCCAGCCAACGCCGCCATCTCGCTGGCAGAAGTGTGTGCGTGCTATTACGTCTATTCCACGCAAGCGGAAAAGATCCAACGGGCTCAGCATTGAGTCTCCCCGCTCGGTTCCTTCACCGACGAGATTGTGGCATTTTGTTAGGAGGCGTTCTGACAGCATCGACGCGCCCATAAGCACCCCATCGACACCAAAGTCACCTAATATGGCCCATCCAATGGACACGGAAATTAACCAGAGCGATGCTGAAGCGCCATTTGATCGCGCCTCGATCGTGGTAGGTCTGTCCCACCTCGCCGCCCATGCGGATGCTCAATATACGGTTAGGATTCGCAACTATCTTCATCGGTGGAAAGCATCCCGTTTTTGTATTCCAGATTCCTGCCCCCCACATCTCCGAAACAACTGCGCCGCATGTCATGGTCAGACCGACACAAGCTCGCCACCAGCTGCCCGCCCAGCCGCCGCCGTCGCCGAGCAACCGCCCCACCGCAACCCGTGGCCAACGTGAATATTTCCGTCACTCCCCAGCCCATGCCCCAGCCCATGTTTGAAGACCTCGCTACCCCATGGCCATCGAAACCCGCCCTTCTTCCTACACCCCGCCGTCAGGCCACCGTCGAAACATTTGTTCCGGAAATCCCGGAGACCATCCCATATATCCCCTGGACTGATTATGTCTGGCTCTTGTGCATGTGGAATGCGTTGATGGTCTCCGCAACCGTGTTTATTCTATATATTCTGGTCAAGAAAACGATCGGGGCTTGCACCCCGCTGCGTTAGACCGCCCTTGAACATTAAGTGACACATTACCACCCATGAATCTCATTCTCGCCTTATCATTCATGTACCCTTATCCTTATCCATAAATATATTGAAAGTATGCCTGCACTGGTGTGACTCATGCGGCACGAGTCATACCAATGCAAGCATATTCATTGATGGAAATGTTGTGACATGGGGACAGTTGTGAAAATATGCCTGTAGTCCATGGGAATGTGACGTGGGGAGCATACCCATCTTGTTCAACCGCGGCCTGCGGATGCAGTCAAGCTGAACTTGTCTAGCATCGCGGCTAGTGTGCATGTCACGGTGGTGCCCAATCGCCGGCTGCGGGATTTCGCCTCAAAGTGGCTGAATGGAGAAGAGTTGATGCGGATCTCGTCATTTGGCTAGGATGATTATTTGAGTGAGGGCATTCAGGGAAAGAAATCTAATCTCGATCGAGGAATCTTAAAATAGGCCCAAGAGTAGTAATCCGTTTGCAGGTGTTGGCATCGCAAGCCGAAGGCGTGTATGCTGGGATATTGTCGACGTCGCTTTCAAGCAAGATTCCCGATTATTGAAATGGAATCGCCATCCAGACCCTCCCCTGCGGCATCGAGCGGCCGAGGCAGAGGAAAATCGCGTGGAGGTCTAGGAAAATATCTCCGCGCTCGAGGACGGGGCCGCGGCTCTGGCCGCCCAGCAGAGTTCCACAAGCGGCTCCTGCTCGAGGGCGAAGAAGCGCCACAAGGCGACGAAGACGAAGATGCCGAAGAGGCACTAGAGCGCCAACAAAAGTACTCGCGGAGACAGCTGGGCACGAACGCCGACCGCTATGCCGAGCAGGAACCCGAGCTCGGGTCTGATGGTACTTGCCCCTCCTCCGTGTGCACGCACGATTCTGTTCCCTCGCTCATTTTGGGGCTGGACAGGTGAACCGCAGGTGGAGCCTGAGGTCGATCTTTCCGCGTTCCTCGAGAGGCAGCGCATAACTGACGCGCCGGGCCCGTCGATGCCCCCGGCAGAGGACGATGGCGATGTGGACCACTCGTTGGCGCATATGCTGCCGCAATCTGGGGCGGTGCCATCCAAGAAGGGGAGGCTCGAGCAGATCGAGTGGGATGATGAGTTGGATGAATTGAGTCGCGAGAAGGCTGCCGCTGAAGCTGTTCGAGGTGAGCGATATTCTATAACACACAGGGGGTGATATTATCCACTGGGCATACATAAGATCTGAAAACCCGGTTCCGGGCAAAATCTGAACGCATGCTCTCGAAGCCTGTCAGGAACATAGCATCAGAGCGGAAGGCGGGTGAGCATCATGGTTGGCCGTATTCAACGAATGCCCAAGGTCTTACATCCTACCTCAGCCGCATATGTTGATGCCCCTGCCCTTCCGCCCACCGAGAACACGCGACCAAAAGATCCTATGAAGGAAATGGAAGATTTTCTTGATGATTTACTGACTTGACTTCGCCCATCTCAATCACACCAACTGTAAGGAAACCTGTTTATTATCCATGCTGTGTATCTAGGGTTCCATCGACAACTCCAGTGTCTCCAGGATAGGCATGTATTTATGGCCAGATTGTAAGTAATAATGTTGTTTGTACAATTACAGAGCGAGTGGCGTTATGCAAAGCGTGCAGGAAGTTTCAGTTAGTGAGCGGGGTAAATAACAAAGCGAGAAAGATCGAAGTGAGCGTAAAGGAGAGAGAATATCTGGGGCAGACGTTACACTATCTGGTCCGCCGAAGCCTGTCGGTGGATTGTGACCAGAATGCCCTGTGCAGAGTGTGCGTGGGTAGGTGTGAGAGGACAAACACTAGGGGGGCCGAAGGGCGTGTGGTACGTCGGGCTAGGGAGTGTTTCCCGGAAGCCGTCGTATGATCGTACAGATACGGGTATAGAGGGTGTAGGCGAGTGATAGCGGGGAGCCGGACCACCATTAGAAATGCTTTCTTGTTGTGCGTGTGTGAGGATCGGACGGGGCAGTTGCACCGGGTGAGTGGTGGGGGCGTAATGAGACATAGTTGAAAGGGACATTGTGTCGGCTTCTGTTGTTGCTTCCTCTGATTTGGTAGGGGTGGGTGGCATGAGGGTGAATGAAGACAATTGGCTCGACGAGTTGGTATTTGGCCAGAGGGATTTCTGCTTTTTCTCCGAACGAGGTTGGTTGCGGTCTGTGGAGGGCAGCATATTGAGTTTAAACGGGCGGCGACTGGAGAGACGCTCAGTTAGAAATGATGTAAAACCCAAGCTGATTATGGCACACCTGCTGGGGGCTGGTTTCCCTGACTTGGAGGATTGCTCCGGTGACATCCTGAGAACTCTAACTTTGAACCATTGCCAGTGTTTGCGATACTCTTTCTTTGCCTCTTCACCAAAGCCGAAGAAGAGGAAGAAGATGAATGACGATGCAGGCATCGTCCACCAGAAAACCATCATGCGTCTCAGGAATTCAGGCGGAATTTCTGCGGCGGGGAAGAGATCGACGCGGGAGAAATTGGAATGAACATCAGCCCAGGTCGTCCACGGGCGCAACCCGGGGGATACGTTGTTGTACAGGTTGAAGGCCGTGAAAACGGTGCCCCAGACCATCTCGGTGACAGCCATGGCAATGAGACGAAGATAGCGGTTGGTGGTGAGCGCAGAGTTGGAATTCTGGAGATGGGCTGCGAAGGTGAGCCGGCGCCGGACGAAGTGGTGGAGGGCAATGACTAGTAAAGTATAAGCGAAAAACACAAAGAAGTGGGTGAATGATAAGTACCAGCGAAAATAAGGGTGACCACGGCAAAGAGGAGCTGGGGAAACCATACGAGCATGACTGCTGGAATGGAAATGTAGAGCGCTGCTTGACATCCAGTGTTTTCGAAGATGTCATACCGGTGTCCTTGGACAATGTAATCTGCGTACGAAGGTGGGTACTCTGAACGGCCGAAACGATATAGTAACGTACGGAGTGCCATAAAAAGTGCGGGGACGGCGAAGCACATGATACCCTCAAATATCATGCGGCGACGCCGGTCTGAAATGTCATACTGGACCTTGCGAGAGGACGCGACCATTTCGAGGTGCTTGCAAATGCACAGCGTTGCCAAAGGAAGAGCGTAGGAGGCGCCGACGATGATTTTAGTGGCTGAATCATCTGGTGAGACTCGCCAGGTCGAGAGTTTGAAAAGACGCACTGATATCACACCAAACTGGTGCATGGTCAATGACATTCCCTGCCCATTTGATGGAATTGATTCCATAGATGAGGTTGACTACGAATAACCAGGCAATGATGGCAAGAGTTGCAATGTTGCGGGCGCGCCAATGCCAGGAGAGTGGGACCAAGACGATGATGGCGGAGAGAAAAGCGAAAATGGGAAGTTGAGGGTACTGCATTGAAGGAATGGTGAGAGATACAGCAGAGTAAGCGGGGGAGAAACTGGCGAATTCATGATTTATAGAACCCAATTGAAGTCCGAGTTGGACAAAGGAGGAGGTGCACAATGGTTTCGACTATTTCCAAATTGGGAACCCAGATAATGGGAGTTGCGGTTCATTGTGGTCACGTGGCACGACCCTGTGTGACGTCAAATCACTATTTTCACTCCCCTATTCCTAACCTTTCATCATTGTCCGACATGTTGTACGAGTATTGGTTGGGCCTCCGATTCATCACAATACAACACACCCTCTGACAATTGGGACGCACAAGCCTGCGTATCATTTAGTGCTAAGTAGCAGCTCAATGCAGTAATACCGATTTGAGTTGAATCCGCCTGGCAAGTGACTAGCCCTAGCTAGCCCAAAGCCCAAAAAGCCTCAAATGCTATGAAAGTGCTCAAATCGATGGCTTGGGGGTGCTCCTACTGCCATCAATTTTTTTTCGGGTGATCGGTGGCGGTTCTAACAACAGAGCTCAGACGGGGCGGAAAGGAAGACAATCACGGAATTCATTGAAATACATCCTAACGATACAGTTGATGCAGAAAAATGAGCGAAGGAGTGGCGTAGGTAGGTATGTGTAGATAAGGTATAAAATTTAACACTTCATACACCTTGAGCCCATGAGAGAAACAGCTATCAAAGCCGGCGAAGATTCATTCTATAGTAGCTCGTCAACACGGAGATTAGGAAATCACGACCATCAGACACACCAGATATATCGCAGAGGCGAGCGCAGGTCGACGTTGGTGAGATAGTTATGCAATGACACACGCCAAACCATGGGCGGTGTAGCCGTCCGAGCGTTCCAGATCGACTGGAGGAGAGTCGAAGTGAGGGGACTCCTCTGAAGTTGGGGGGAGGAGTAGAAAGTCGAGTGATGTGAAGGCGTCCATTGATGACTTAGGATTGAGGCTTTTGAGTGCTGGTTGGCGGAGGGAGCGCGAACTGAAAGAAAGCCTTTTGGGTGAAGAGTGGCAAATATGGCGAAGCGAATGGGGGGAATGGATGGTGGCATTTGTTGATAGCTTTAATAGTGGGCAGACAATGGCGGTTGATCCAGGTACAGTAGTGAAGACACATATCTAAGCGAATGCTGCATATCTGAAGTTTATCGCTCGATTAAGGCAAACAATGTCGCTGGTCGCCACAATGGGGGGGGCGCGCCGAGCAAGGGATAATCCCATTGTTGTATAGTAAAGTCGATTCGAGGCTTGGAAATTTGGAATGAGGAAGCGCGTGACCATTGTTGGCGTCACATATACAGACATAAACAGGACAACAGTGAGTGATATTGATAAATTTCCAGAGTGAACAAGCGAGACTCCTACTGGTTTCGGGCATTCGTCGACAGTTCGGAGAGTTCAGAAAATGACGGTATTATGATCATGGGGTCCGCATAATTTTTGTCGCCGGAATGCAGGAGTCGGGCGCTCAAGCTCCCAAACTCAGACCCTTGGGCCAATAGTGCGCGGATCCGATCAAACTTTACACAACTGCTGGCAGTGATTCGCCCCCCACACTCGAACTCTACCACCCCCTCTGGCGAGTTTCACCTATCGTACAGGGTATACAAGTAGATCTTGCCATGGATAAGTATCAAGATGACCAGTGGTTCTCACATCCACCTAGTATCAAATCTACATTCACCCTTGTTGAAGTACAAGCTTCATCAATGGACTTAGAATAATTTCGCTTATTATTACATAAGCATG
>QGOG01003240.1:269-10616 GCA_003313185.1 Collybia sp. MG36 | reverse complement strand
GACCAAACATGTTTATTTGACCAGTGTTTCCCACGGAAACACCTGTGGCTGCCTGAAGTGTATTTGGTCTTGTGTAAGATCATGAGTCTTGTATAAGTCACAATGGTCTTGCACAAGACCCCCAAGTCCCAAGACATGTTCTCAAGTCCCAAGTCATGTTCATAAGCTATAAGATCCTCTCAAGTCCCAAGCCATGTTCATAAGTCATAAGATCCTCCCAAGTTCTGAATTAAGTTGCCTCAAAAGTCCATTAAGAGCATAAAAATTATGTAGGATTTTGCCAGTGGACGAGAATAGAGTAACTAGATCCACAAATGGATGGTAATACTGACTACATGGGGCACGGCGCACGGCGTGTCCACGTCGAGCGCGTACGTCCTTGTCGCAGCATCGTCCCCGTCCCCGTCCACCCGCCAACACCCGCTTTCCACCGCAGCGTTGTCCTCCCTCCCTCCATCGTTTCCATTCCCACCCCACCAGTGCCCGTGCCGTTGCCTACCCGTTACGACCGCCTCCTTTCTGCTGGTCGGCGCCAGCACTCGTTCGTCGTAGCTGTCGTTTCCATCCGTCAGCATAGACCCACCTCCCGCGACATCCCACTTGTATTACACCGTGTGCCGCGCCGGGGCTCTGCGCGCACGGGGTCTGTGCTTACTCGTGTCGCATCTCCAGGCCTGCTGCATGTATCAGTATAGACCCCCGCGTGCAAGGATGAGCATACGATGATGAAAGCGTGGACGCTAGCACTGCGCATGGTCCACAGGCGCAGAAAGAGGTGTTGTGGGGCGGGTTGGCTTTGGTGTGAGGATGTGCTGGTGCTGCGCTATGTTGGGGAGACCGGGGAGACGCAATGGTCGCGGACCTATGCACGCGGAAAGGAACGTGATCCGCACGATCCCATGCGTCCATCTAAGCCTGTTCAGCACCTGGGTAAATAGCAGAATGACAACTCACTGCATATCCCGCAACGCGTCGTGGACTCCAAGCACCAATGGCACGCGCAAGATCTGTAGCCCTTCATGTTGCGTCTCCAGGCCTGCCGTGCATGTCAGGGTAAATCACCGCATGGAGATGCGATGTGTCCTATACCGCAGATGTAAGTTGTTGGGGCTGCAGAAGGGGCATATAGATGGGCAGGGGATACCTACATTGATGATGAGATGTGTGTGCTGGCGAGGGACTGGCCACAAGAAGCTTGAGATGTTGGGGAGCGTTGGTGCCTGGAATAGCGTCGGACGAGTGGGAAGGGCGCAACAGAGAGGTCAGCAAGCTTTGGATGGGGGTAGCAGCGGAGGCGCTAGCCGTGGCGACCAGTGATGGCAGGTAAGTGATTGTCGAGAACGGAAAATTGTTCAAGTCATTTCGAACTCCGCCTGGGAACCACGCCACGTCAACGGTCATTCTTCTCTCGCACAACGTTGAATTATGCCCATCACACAATGCATACGCACGTTTGAATTTAGGTGAGTCCCGACTTCGTTCGCGTTCCCCAGACACTTATTGCCACTTCAAGACACTCCCGATGACCTCAAACTGACCGAGGGGTCTGAAAAAACCTCCAACATCCTCCGACCTACCCTCCTGACCTCCCCCCCTCAACCTACTCCCCCTGCCGCACCTGTACCATTACCAAGATGTTGGGAAATATGGTTGCTCAGCGTTGCAGGTGTGTTTTCCCCTCCCTTGCCCTCCTACGATATTTTACAGGCAATAGACAGCGCCCCCTGGACCAGGACTGGGACTCTGCTCATCACGTTCACGCCTGACAGGAGCGCCGACCCCGTCACGCCAGCGGCTATATACGACGTATTCTCGTGGATCAAGACTGGCAGTTCGTTCACATCGCGCTCGACGGATCCAGCGGTGCACATGGATTCCGTCATGCCCCAAAACGGGCTGTGGCAGCCCCAGATCTCTGTGGCGTCCACTAACGACAGCAGTCCCGCGGTTCGCACCATCCCCGTAGCGCGTTTTCCATTCCAGTCAGTATTTGTCAGGTGTAAGTACCACACACCCTTTGTACCGCTACCTACTGATTTGTGTGCCGCGTCTTCGCCATCACGCGGTCGCGCGCGGCCCTATCCCTCGACGCTTCGACGGCTGCGGCTCGGTTGGATGTTCAATGTATACTGTACCACAAGTAGCACCATTTGTATAACGAATCACTGCCAATATGATGAATTCAGTAATCTATTCCCCATGCTCTGCAATAATAAGTGTGTCGCAAGACAGAATAAGTGTATTTTAAGATGGAATAAGTGCAGCCGAAGATGATGAGATTAACCTTGTCCAAGTTGATTGAATCTTATACAAGACTCATAAGATGATCAGCCTTATGAGTCTTATGAGTCTTATGGTCTTACTGCTCTTGTGCAAGACAGGCCACCTTACACATGTCTTACACCTTACACACATGCCTTACACCTTATGGCAGTCTTGGGCCTTATTTGGTCTTATCTGGTCTTATGGTCTTGTACAAGACCAAATAAGAGTTGTGGGATAAAACTGATGCAGCTGGTTTGGAACACTCCTATCCCCTATCACTGTGCATATAATAACTTGGAATGCCTGACAGAATTTGCAAACATGACTGTTGGCAACATGCTGACTGCAGAGAGCCCTAGTGTAGTGGCTGGACTACCTGCCAAGCTCCACATTGAAGGCCTCATCAATGGTGACTGTTTCTGTCCCACAATTGTTTCATGTGCAAAATATTGACTGATTTGTGGGACAGGCTATATGAACATGAATGAGCAAATGCAAAACCCAAACAGGAAAATTACACAAATGGAAGAACAAAATGGGAAAATGAAAGAAAAAATGAGAGAACAAAAGAAGAAATCAAACAAACAGGAAGACAAATCAAATTGACAGAGGAATGCAACAGGAAAATCAAAAAGCAAATCCAAAAATATGAACAAATGTTTGCAGGGGTACAGTACTCAATCCAGCTCATGAACACAAAATACTAATGACTGGCTGGAATCAGACTTGTTGGTGAGGGCTGTTGCATATGCACAGCATGACCGAGTCCAATGTCTCATGATAGTGGGCATGCAGACACAATTGTATTATATATATTCTCTGATTGGAAACCTGTGGTTTCGTGCAAGCAATTGCTCATAGCTCTCTCGCCTCGCCAGATTTGTGATCTATGAATAAAATGGGTTATGGTAGATACCAGGATGAAGAAAAACGGATGAAAACTCACTGAAATATTGAAAGAAATCCGTAAGATTGGCCTTGCACTTGTGAATGGTGGTGCGGCGCCCTGTAGTCCCGTCGGATTCTTAATCTAAATGTAAAATAGATCCCAGTGAATACCAGGACGAAGAAAAACGGATGAAAACTCACTGAGATATTGCAATATCTGCTCAAAAATCCACAAGATCAGCCTTGCGCTGGCAAACGGTTGCGCGGGACCCTATCATCTCATCAGATTCATAATCTAGAAGTAAAATGGGTCTTGGTGAATATCAAGATGAATAATAACCAATAAAAATTGACCGAGATGCAGCATATCTGCCACCAAAATCATAAGATCAGCCTTGCGCACACGAAAGGTTGGGCGGGGCCCTATCTTCTCATCGGATTCATAATCTAGCAGCAAAATGGGATCTGGTGAACCCCAGGATGAAGAAAAATGACCAAGAACTCACTGAGATACAGTAGTATTTCTGCTGAAAAATCCTAAGATCAGCCTCGCACACACAAACAGTTGGGCGGGGCCCTGTCGTCTCATCGGATTCGTAATCTATGAGTAAAATGGGAACTGGTGAACCCAAGGATGAAGAAAAACAGCCAAGAACTCACCAATTATATCTGCTGAGAAACCATAAGATTGGCCTCACATGCAGGATCGGTGGTGCGGGACCCTGTCGTCTCATCGGATTCGTAATCTAGGAGTAAAATGGGTTCTGGTGAATCCCAAGATGAAGGAAAACGGATGCGAACTCACTGAGTTGAGGCTGGAACCTGTGGTTATAACATGTGGCCCGACATGGCTGACTTGGAACTGGTGACTCAAGTAAAAGTGGCCATCAAGTCAGGCCGACCATTTCCAGGTGACCTGAATTGGGACATTAAACCCGCGCCGCTGAAGCGGAGTTTAAAATACAGGTAAACAACCATCTTGAGCGGTTTGGTCGGGCTTAAAGATTTATTTACGCTAGTTCAATGACGAAGCGCTGAAAGACTCAAGGTAATGCCTCCCCCCTTCCTCGAATCTTCATACTGCCTCGTGTCATGACATTCTCCCTGCCTCTACCAGTTCCTCACCACACTCTCGGTCAACGCTTTGACCGGGGTTCAAGTGAGCCTTATGTCTCACTAGTGATGAGCACGGGTAACCCCCGGGTAAAAAATCGCTACCCGTACCCGTACCCGTCAAAACCCCTACCCCCAGATGCGGGTACGGGTTTTAGCGGGTATGGGTAAGGGTCAGCGCGGGTTTTACGGGTCTAGAAACCCGTGCGGGTAGTATAGAAGTCCGTTCACCTCAATACCCCCCATTTTTCCTCGCAGCACCGCCGCACACGTCAATTGACGCAGCGACCAGTGTGCGAGGGTTCAGGGGGGTGAGATGAAGGTGCCTGCCCGCATCTGTATTATTTTCAAGGGAGAGGCGGCCCCTGGGAACGAGCCCATACCTTATCATGTTCATTTGACCGCGATCCACTCACCTTTCGACACTAATGCGTCGTTCTATCGGCAAGTTGTTCTCCGTAATCGTTTGGATCCGGTGTGAAGGTGGGTAGGGGCGCATGCGGTGTACGCGGCATGTAGGTGGGTGATGGGAGGGCAGGCAGTGGCCAAAGCAGAAAGGCGGACGTGGTTGGTAGATGGCGTGTGGCGGATAGAGTGGGGTGGACAGATTCATCATTCGGGATTCATTTGTGAGAGGGCATGGGTGGTTATCGTTCTCATTGTTGCCGTCTTCATTAGCGGGTGTGGTGGCGATGGGCACATATATGGATATGCCGGTGTTGACGAAAGAGGGGGGTGGGCTTGTGAGCATGTCTGTAAACGAATGAGGAAGAACGTACCCCATATGCTCCTCCAGAAATGAACACCCCCGGGCATGCAGCTTGGGTGTACAGGGACACGGGCGGGCGTACTCCGGCTTCTCTTGTTTGTGAGGAGGACGTGGTTGTCAGTGTTTGCGATTTATGAGTGGGCGCTTGAAAACAAAACAAAAGTGAGGGGGGGCGAACATGTGATGTGAAAGGAAAGCAGAAGCTCTCCTGGTTGCGGGAGAGGGGGGTGGTGAGCTGAGTGATGTGAGATGAAAACAAAAGGGCATAGCCTCGACTCTCCTAGTTGCGGGAGAGAGGAGGGGTGGTGAGCCGAGTGAGATGAGTCTAATGTCGTTGGTCTTGTCTTTGTGACAGGTATTGTGATCCGGATTGTTGACGATCCAGATATCGGTGGGAGTTCGCTTCTTCAGCGTGTGAGCAATAGTGCCCTCTTCCAGTGCTCAAGCAGGTTCCAGGCGCGCAGATCGTCTGGTATGGGCACGCGACGAGAGAGGAGAGTAGGATGGAGCGGTCAATGCAAATTGGAAGGCTGAGAGAGGCTGAAGTGTCAGTGAGTTGAACGCAAGGCTGATACAACAGTCAATGTTCAACGAAGTTAGTCAGGCTGTTAGCAAATTCCCGTTTAGGTAATATGAGCCACACTACCCGCAAACCCGCACAACGGGTACGGGTTTGGCGAGGGTACAGAGACCTCTACCCGTACCCGTACCCGTGCGTACCCCTAGGCATTACCCGCACGGGTACGGCTACCCGTGCTCATCACTATGTCTCACCCCGATCTGAGACATTCCCCTAGCAGGGGTGGCCGTTAAAGTCTCGAGAAACCGCTTGTTACCCCCCTGCGGTCTTCACTTGACTTTGCGCCCCGCTAGGTAAGCCCGTACCGCACATACCTGGGCGTTCTGCACCTGACCTCGTACCCCGCTAGCATCTGCCTCACATTCGAAGCTTACCTAGAATATCGCCATATTCCATCGACTGTGTCTCCTATCCGTCAACTACGTCTCATATCCTACTCTTGCTTGGTTCATTCTTTATCTGCCACCTCTTATCTATGAGCAATGTCGGAGACGCAGGAGGAATGGGAACTCAGTCGACTATCGATACCGGGGTCAGCGGCGTCACACAACCTGAACCGAGTGGGCCAGAAGGAGGGCCCGTCGAATCACAAGGAAATAATTCCGCCGACTCTGAGCCCTCTGAAGTTGCATTCGCAGAGTGTATCCGACAAATCATGATTATCGTCGAAACTTTCCGAAAATCGGAGATCACAAAAATCCGCGCGCTCAATCAAATTCTCACACGTCTCGACTCAACGAGGCATGCGAAGGAGTCCGAAAAATGCGAAGCGTTCCAGCGGTATTCCGAGAGGCTCGATGAAATCGAATTGCAAAGGGCTCAGCATGTTAGAAATGGAGAAAGAGCCGCTGGAGGATTTGGGGATGGAGTTGGGGCAGAGGAACCATACCGACACGGGGAAGCTGAAGGAGTGCGAGGACACTCGGGAGGCCACAGGCGGGCCGGTGGTGGTAACAAGCGGAAGCGAGTCCATTCCAGTAGTAGCTCGAGGGCCTCCCAATCCGGAGATGAACACGACGACACTGATGAATTCGAGCGTGACCATGATGAGCGAATCGTCGTCCGGGAGTCAGAGATGCCCTTCAATCAAAAGGGAGCTTTCGACGAGCCTGTCATCCCCCCAAGCTGCCGAGAAACCCTCCGCATCTTTGAGGTGGTTAACCGCGACCCACGAAAAACCCTCAAATGGATCATGCAACATCCCCGTGCACCAATCTTCCCTCGATCAGAATGGAGTAACATCGTGCGTGGGACAGCAGTCGACCTCGATGTCGTGTTCTCCGGCTTGCACAGCGTTGGGCCTGTTAAGGAGAGCGTCGGACGCGTGGGTCTCCTTGAGCTCTCAATTGGAAGGCCAGAGCCACGAAAGAAAATTGAAACGAGTGGCGATTGGATCTCAGCCTGGTACGATGTCGTTCAAGCGACCTCGTTTGTCTTCCCGCATCGACAATCCGAGCTCATGGAATACGGGAAGCATATCACCTCACACTTTGCTGCCCGTCATCCCGCGAGCCATGGGCAAGTCATCACGTATGATCGCTCAATGCGCCGACGACGTGGAAGTGGACGCACCAGCCTCTTACCAGGACCGTCTGACGTCGACGAACTCTCATCAGCCATCTTGGCCTATGACGGCGTCGAAAATCCCATCTCCAAAGCCCTCGGTACGACACGTCCAATCAGCGGCTCCTTTTCGTCCGGCGGCTCCTCTTCATCCGAGATCTGTCGTCGTTTCAACGGCTCTTCAGGTTGCCCCAACTCCAACTCAACCTGCAAGTACCGCCATGCGTGCTTGTCATGCAAACGATTTGGACATGGGAGGGCGAAATGCGAAAGGAAAGGACACGCCCATGACGGGGATGCGGCCTAAGTATCTCCGATATAATCACTGGAGCGCTCACGAATCGCAGATCATGAGCTCCTCGGACTGGACTGAAATCGCCAAACCTTTGCCGCGTCCGCCAATTGTTGAGATTGACAATCCAAGTTTTCGTTACACCTTCTCCCATCACCGACATCTTTTCAAAATCGTGACACCCATTAACATCGACCTCTTTGAGAACCTCCTGGCACGTCACCCAAATCAACATTTCGTACGCTCTGTATGCACCGGACTGCGGGAGGGTTTTTGGCCATGGGCCGACACGCGCCCAAACGAATATCCCGATCAATTTGATATGTCCAAACCCCCTCCTTCAGACCCAGCTGAACGCGCTTTTCTAGTTTCTCAGCGCGATATTGAAATTTCCAAAGGTCGCTTTTCTGTGGCATTTGGTCGTCAACTCCTTCCTGGCATGTTCTGCATGCCTATTCACGCCGTTCCAAAACCCGGATCCTCTGACTTCCGCCTTGTCACTAACCAAAGCTGCTGTAACTTTTCCCTCAATTCAATGGTTTCTCGTCACTCTAGCTCCGATTTCTATCCTTTGGATAACATGCAACTCCTCGGACAAATGATACTAGCCTTCCGTCGTCAATCCCCAGGTTCCGACTTCATCGCTTTCAAATGTGACATCGCTGAAGCCTATTGCCTCATGCCTGCCCACCCTGCCTGGCAAATTAAACAGGCAAACAAAATTGAACATCAATACCATATCGACCGCAACATCACCTTTGGCGGCCGCCGCTCGGGTGACATATTCATTTCCTTCAACTCCCTGGTGACCTGGATAGCAAAACATGTTTGTCACATTCCTTTCCTTGGCGCCTATTGCGACGATTCATTTGGCCTTGAACACACTGACCGCCTTTCTTTTTATGGCCCCTACAACAAAATGATGCCTTCCAACCAAGTGGCATTACTGACCCTTTGGGACGACCTTGGCATCCCCCACAAGGAGAGAAAACAGGTCCACGGTTCACCACTAACCATCATCGGAATCGATGTCGACCTTTCCGAACTCACTTTCTCTCTATCCCATGACCGACGACAGGACCTACTAAATGAACTTCAGCGCTTCGCTCAACCTGCCCCTGGCCATCATGGCATCGCCTGGCCTCTCAAATCTTGGCAACGCCTTGCTGGCTGGGCGAATTGGTCATTCAATGTCTTCCCACTACTGCGCCCATGCCTCAACAATGTATACGCTAAGATAGCTGGTAAGGTCGCTGCGAACCAAAAGATATGGGTCAACGGCGCAGTTCAACGTGACTTGATGTGGGCCGTGGCCCACATTAACAAAAACCCAGGGGTGTTCCTTTTACGCTCCATTGAATGGCAATTATCTGACGCTAATGTCCGCGTCTATTGCGACGCATGCTTAGAAGGAATGGGTTTTTGGTTCCCTGATACCAACAACGGCTTTTATTCGGATACCCCACCAAACCCACCATCAGACGGCATCTTCTTCTTTGAAGCGTTATCAGTTGCCTCTGCCCTATCTCACGTCACCACTTTCGCGGCTCGAGCATCAAAAGTCGTCATTTTCACAGATAACTATAACACTGTCAATATCTTCAATTCGTTCAGGGCTCAACCTTCCTACAACAGCATCCTGACATTCGCAGTCGACACCATCGTTGAAAATGACTACCAACTTCGGGTGATCCACATCTTTGGGGCTTACAACCGTGTTGCCGATGCTATATCCCGCCGAAATTTCGCCCTCGCTGAGTTTTTATCTCCTGGAATCTCTATTCACCCCTTTTCACCCCCTCGTGCAGCGCTGGGGGCTACGCAAAAATGATTCTATCTCCTATTCGCTCCAGGCAGCCCACCCGTGTTGCCTGGTCACGCGAACGCTTGGTTCATGAACGGGACATCGCACTTGGCCTAGCAATTGACCTTTCTACCCACAAATCGTACGGATCAGCCCTAAACTCATACATTTCTTTCATCCGCATGCACCACTTGGATCTCGACCCAACCCCCGACACTCTAAGCCTCTTCATCGCCTACATGGCCCATCACATCAACCCCAAGTCCGTTGATACCTATCTCTCCGGCATATGTCACCAACTGGAGCAGTTATTCCCAAATGTCCACCAAAACCGCCGCTCACCCCTTGTCCAACATACGCTGAAAGGTTGTCGTCGCTTGCATGGTGTCGCCACATCTCGGAAAAATGCACTTTCTATTGCGAACCTCAATGTCGTCACCAACCACTACCGCTTGTCCACCAATCATGACGACCTCCTATTCGTCGCAATGATTCTAACAGGTTTCTTTGCCCTACTTCGACTGGGCGAACTTTGTGTCCCCGATGACCCCTCAACCCGGGATCATCGCAAGATTATCGGTCGCCTAAGCGTAAAAATCAACCATAACTCGTTTGAATTCAAATTACCTGCGCACAAAGCTGACCGGTTTTTTGAGGGAAACCACATTATCATCCGCCAAACTCAACCACCTTCCGACCCGCGACACCATTTCATCCAATACATCCGATCCCGCGATAAACTCTTCCCTTTCAGCTCGGACTTATGGCTAACCTCATCAGGAGCCACTCCCACTCGGCGTTTTTTCATGCAACGTCTGCGATTATTCTTTGACTCAAATATTGGCGGTCAATCCATGCGCGCTGGTGGTGCCACACACCTCGCTGAGCAAGGCGTGGACCAAAACCTTATTCAGGCAGCCGGACGATGGTCTTCCTCTGCTTTCCGCGTCTACATCCGGAAGCACCCTATCCTCATTCACGCCATTCAGCAAAGTCCGGGCGCTACCCCACCTAACTAATGGGTGTTGCTCCTCTCATCATTTCTTCGCTTCGCTCCTCACTTCATCAAAAAA
>QGOG01003218.1:0-15517 GCA_003313185.1 Collybia sp. MG36 | reverse complement strand
GATGTTGGAGAATGCCAAGAATTCCCGATCATCTCTCACAGAGACAGAAGGGCCGTCTTTCTGGAAGGAAAATTTTGCGCAGATGATGTAAAGGACCCAGAGCCTCCTCATTTTTTATGGTGCGCTCGATATTGTGCTTGAAATCGCCGACACCAAGCCTGTCAATTTCGGATACGGGCAAGTTGACCTGTGAAAGTAATGGATAGCTATAACTAATGACTCGGAACTAGGCTGTCAGATGTAGATAGCTCACATAGAATAGCTTAAGCCCCGCCCGGACAGCGTCAAGTCGAGGCTTGCGATCCTCGATGATCGATTTCGTGAGCGAAGCGACATTTTTATCGAGTGCAATTTCAATGGAGAAAATGCTCGCATACTAGGGATCGCCGAAAATCACGCAGTTGAGCTCGACCGTTTGTGGCTCCGAGTCCGGAGGCATCGAGGAGACTGTGGAAGTGAAAGGACAAAGTCACTGTCAATGTCGAGTTATCGCTGCCGACGCGATGCAATGGGCAATGGAGCGGGGAAGTTACCACTATTTGTCTCCTATGAGACTTCCAAATTGGGAAGACCAACACCATCACCGTCTCCGTAGGAGTCCGTACGAATGCATAAAGACTGAGACAGCAAGCGCACCAGCAATCCAAAGAAAGTGAGTGACTTGCGTCATAAGGTAACGCTTTAGACGCAAACATTACTTGTATTTAAACTATGTTTACAGGAGACTAATTGTCTTGCACAACAGCCATTTCCTACACCTGGCACTCAGACAGCAGACCCTTGGACTCGGTCCTTAGCCCCTCAGCTTGTCAACGTGCCCAGCACTCCGACAGCAGGCCCTTGGGCTCGTCCCAGTACCCCTCAGCTCGTCAACGCGCCCTTTCACTCACCAAGCAGGCCCTTGGTTCGAGAACCATAGCCCCTTCAGCCTGTGCCGAGTGCCGTTTCCCGATCCTCATTTTCTATTTCCTTTTCCTCTGAGTCTCACTTTCTGTCTCACTTTTATTTCTGACCTGGGGACGGTGATGGTTAGTTTTCCCCCTCCACTATGCATTCATTAGGTACCCTTTCGCAGTTTTTTCTCATCGTTGTACCGGTTCCCTTATCCATTGCACTAAACCCTCCGATCCCAATCTGGTGTTCTGTCACGTAGGAGATTGGATGGCGTCATGTTGACGCACTCTTGGCGCCTCTCATGGGTCCGCCTCGCGGCCAGTCCGCTGGCGCCCTTTTTGAGTTGGTGCGGCTGAGACATCCTGAGCGGGGTCATTTGTAAGTCCAGATGAGAGCCCCTTCATCTGGCGGCTCTTCGTCTGACAGAACCTAGGGGGGTACCAAGTCAGATTTGGCTTGGTACCCCCCTAGGTTCAATTGTCTCACCTTCCCGCCTTCTCCCCTTTACATTCTACATCTTTACTACTCCTTTGTGTTCTTTAGCCACCTCGTCACTCTTTTTCTCTACCCATGGATTCCATTTCCCCATTTCCATTATTCATGTACTCTATATCAACGCACGCGACCGTAACCTCATGCGGGACGCCCAAAACATACACGTCTGTCATTGGATCCCCAATTTATGAAGTCTTCCTTAAGCAATAAACCATATCCTTCTGTTTCATTGAAGAGAGGTCGACAGTGATACATTCAGCTCACCACCGGCCTTATAACTGGCCATCCACTTCAACACATCCGACATCATTGGCCGCTTCTTCGGGTCCTCATCCATAAGCGCACGAGCGATCTGGAGCAATCCTTCGCGATCCGCCGACGGCCGACAGAGGTCACACAACTCAGCGAGCGTCTTCCCACACGACCACAAGTCCGCCCGGATCGCGCTGAACACGCCGTGACCAGCTGCTGCCTCAGGCGCGATATATCCACGCGTGCCGACCACCCCACCGAGCGTGGTCTCCACACCCTCGACCCGCTCGGATGCATTGAAGTCGATGATCGACAGACGCCCTCCGCCCAGAGGGATCAGGATGTTCGCCGGCTTCAGATCGAGGTGGGCCACCCCGTGCCGGTGCATGAAGTCGACCGCCTCGACGAGCTGGGCGGCCACGGACCACAGCTGGGCGTCGGGGCCCCTCAGGTGGGTGATCCAGCTGCCGGCCGCGGGCATCGAGATGATGTGTCCTCCGCTGACGGGCCAGGATCGGACGCCAGCGATGGTGTGATTCCGAGGGGAGTCGACCCCCGAAAGATACTTGAGGATCTCGATCTCGTCTCCCCCGTCCGGCACGAACTTGAGGAATCCTGTCTTGGAGTTGTCGGTCACGCTCGACACCACGGCGACCAGCGGATACTGCAATGTAGATAGGTCAGTGGGAGATTGATGTGTTTAGATGATACAGACGCCAAATGGAATGAATTTGATCTTGCATTCCATCTCCTCGAGGATTTCTTGAACATCGTCCGCATCGAATACGCTAGGACCGTCGGCCGTACCACCAGGCTTGGCCTCGGCCGGTGCGCCCCTCATGAGATCATTAGCCTTCTCGTACTTCTTCATTTCTGTGAGTGAGGGTAGGTGTCTAGCGAGGTTGTTGATGGCGCCAAGGGAAGTCATCTTTCCCGGGTCAAAATTTCCCTCCAATTCCTTGAGCTCGGTCGCTAGATTGTACATTTCCCGAAGGAACGAGACCGACTCGTTTGGAAGGCAAAGGTTGAAATTCTTTCGGCACATGAATACCTGCTGCCCGTGTGAGGAGAATGAGGGTCGAGATCAAGACAATGACGAACCTTGTTGTCGTTCCCAATTTGCGCGACCATGTATCTCTCTGCGGTCATATTGACGCCGAGGTAGATCGCTACCACGAAAAATTGTTCGCCAGTTTTCATCAGATGCTGTCCTGCCCGAGCAAAAGCAATTGCTTGGAGCAGCGCCCGTCTTCTGCCCGACTCCTCCCGGCCCGAAACGACTTCCGAAGTGATGAATGGGCAATTGGACGAATTGGATGTGACTATGAAGTTAGGTGTTGGAATCCATTTACACAACACCCTCAGCCGGCTCTCCTCGGCGAGAAAAATCGGAAACCTTAACGACGTTTGCCTGAAATCATCATGGTTATCGCTAAATTTATTCCCAAGGTTGAGATAACTTACTCCTTATATGTGTATTCCCTGAATGTGCAGAAGAGGGGCGGTACAATGAAACGCACGGTGAAGTGGCTAGCTTTCATAGAAGACGATCCTTTTGAGCTGAGATTGTTCAAATCTTCCTGATGGCGCTCCAGAATGTGGGAGAACGCTAAAAATTCCCGATCATCCTTCACGGAGACGGAAGGATCAGTTCGCTCCGTATATATTTCGTGAAATATTTGTGCATGCACGGCATCGCTCGCAATGCAGAAACCTGGCCACCAATCCTGGTCTGACGGTCGCTTGGGAAGAATCGGCCAAGTGCTGTGAATAGGAAAATAGAAGCACTCACGGCGTAGGTGCGCGTCTGCACTAATTTCTCCTCCATCTTAGCGAATTCGACAGGCAATCGAGGGTGATTAGGGGCAAAGATTTCACCTCCATTCATGTTACGCTGAACATCTTGGTCTGACCATAACCCAAATCCCGACACCCGCACCTGCAGAAGTTCGAAAAGCGGTCCGTGATTTCTCAGCTTCTTGACGATTGTGTCTTGTGCATCTGGAGGATGATCAGTATGGAGGAAGGTGTGACAATAGCGGCAATGTTTGCACCAGCAGGGGGTTGGACGATGATATGCAAGCGGTCCGCGCGAAATGTAGACTTGAAAATGTTGCTCATTAGACGGAAGGAGCTCAGGGACTGATTATTCTCGACGGCGCGCTCGATCCTGTGTTTGGAATTGCCAGGGCTAGGCCCTTCAACTTCAGACTGGGACATGTTGACCTTTGAAACTATTAGATCGCCGTAACCAACGAACTTGACTGCCAAATTTATATAGCTCACCTTGAATAGTTTGAGCTTCCTTGCGGGGAAGGCATCAAGTCGAGGCTCGACGTGTTCGCAGATCAACTTGATGAGGATTGCCACATTCGCATTCTGTGCAACTTCAATGCAGAAAATGTCCTCCCCGGCGTCACCAAAAATCACGCAGTTGAGTCTGAGAGGTTTTTCTGAATCTGAATCTGGCATCGAAGAGATCGCAAGTGAAGGGATCAAGTTGCTGCCGATGTCAATTTATCAGCGCCAACACAATGCAGCAAAGTCAAAGGAGCTCAAGAGTGGGTTGGCAATTTGCGATCGGCAACACAACAATATAACGGAAATATGAAATTCGCGATAGAGGGCCATCGCACCCATCTTACTAATAAATTATTCGTAGTCCACTGCCTGGAACGCCCCCTACGTCGGATAGCTTGCGAAATGCAATGAAGATTGACTGGTAGACTTGCATAGCCTATAGGACATCGCCATCGACAACGAAGTTGAACGAACCCTGGTTGTTTGCATCAGCCCATTGTAACTTGTTTGTCTTACCGCTTAGAGCCTGCCAGTGATCGGAACACAACCACCCCACTAATAATTACAGTACTGCAGTCTTTCCCTGCATATAATTCCGCTTGAGCATAGCACCTTGTCTATCACACCCAAGTATTCCGCTGTTGGTGCTCGCGTCTCTCCGTTCACGCGCGACATTCCCATGATGTTCATGGCGCTCTCGGGGTGGGCGGTACACCCGCTGTGTTCAAGGAATGTGAAGTAATAGACTGCCAATACGTAAAGCACACTCGGCAGCGAACATTAGTGCTGGCGGTGAATCACACCTGCCTACTCTGGTACCAGTGGTACCAGAGTACCCTCGGGATGGCAAACAAGTAAATTGCCGTAGGGTCAATTGGAACTTGGAAGCATTTGCGACCGCACCACTGCGAATGATTCCATTGATGCAGTGTCCACACGCGCGCAGCGAATGCGAGGGCGACGGTTGAACACTGAGCACTGATCGTGGTTTCCTGCACCGTCCGCAACAAGGTCGTGGAATGCTTGTTCATTCTTTTCCTAGTACAATCTGAGGAGAGGTTAGGGGAACTCGTCAAGGGGGTCTATCGCCAATCTACCTTACGACCTGCGTAGTGATCCAAGGAAAAGCTGCTGAACCCAAATCGATGGACCGCTTGCACTTGCAGGAGAAAATCATAGTCGGAGAAAAAGGCCAGCTGATAGCTCTCCATGAATCACGCATTATTCATCAGATTATGATAGGAGGCAACGGGGCGACTACACTGTATATCGAGATTTACATTCTGCTTGGAGTAAGAACCAGGTCTGATTTCATATACGACGTGCTAATATTCGTATTCCAGAATTCAGATTGCGGCCAAACGAGATATCCCTGAAAGGGCCATTGAATGTGGCTGCGATTGAGGGAGGGCTCGGATCCAAGGGGGCGACAGTGGTGAGGCTGTCATTTGGCGATCGACTTGCAGTGTATGGGCAGCCCGAAATGATGGAACGGACGGATGTCCATGGGGCTAAGAATGTTCGCAAAGGTGCAACCCTGCCCGCTGTCAGATGGGATGACTTCTCCCTCCTGCGGCTCGAGCGTCAATGAGATTGTCAGCGGGAGTTCGGGTCATTCACAGCATCACCGTCAACCTTATAACCGGCCATCCATTTCAACACATCCGACATCATTGGCCGCTTCTTCGGGTCATCGTCCGTAAGCGCCTGAGCGATCTGGAGCAATGCCTCGCGATCTGCCAACGGCCGACAGAGATCACACAACTCAGCGAGCGTCTTCCCACACGACCACAAGTCTGCTCGGATCGGGCTGAACACGCCGCGACCAGCTGCCGCCTCGGGGGAAATGTATCCACTGGTGCCAACCACTCCACCGAGCGTGGTCTCCACACCGTCGACCCGCTCGGACGCATTGAAGTCGATGATCGACAGACGCCCTCCGTCCAGGGGAATCAGGATGTTCGCCGGCTTCAGATCGAGGTGGGCCACCCCGTGCCGGTGCATGAAGTCGACCGCCTCGACGAGCTGGGCGGCCACGGACCACAGCTGGGCGTCGGGGCCCCTCAGGTGGGTGATCCAGCTGCCGGCCGCGGGCATCGAGATGATCTGTCCTCCGCTGACGGGCCAGGATCGGGCGGCGGCGATGGTGTGATTCCGGGGGGAGTTGATTCCCGAGAGGTACCTGAGAATTTCGATCTCGTGTCCACCGTCCGGCACGAACTTGAGGAATCCGGTTGTGGAGTTGCTGGTCACGCTCGATACCACGGCGACCCGTGGATACTAGGATGTGAAGTTGTCAGTGCGAGATTTGTGTGTGTTCAGATGACACGGACGCCAAAGGGGATGAATTTGATCTTGTATTCCAGCTCCTCGAGGATCGCTTGAACATCGTCCGCATCGAACACGCTAGGACCGTCGGATATTTCGCCTGGCGCCTCGGCCAGTGTACCCCTCATAATATCATTAGCCTTCTTGTAGTTCTTCATTGCTGTGAACGAAGCCATTTCTGCCGCGAGGTTGTTGATGGCGCCAAGGGAAGTCGTCTTTCCCGGGTCAAAATTTCCCTCCAATTCCTTGAGCTCGGTCGCTAGATTGTGCATTTCCCGAAGGAATGAGACCGACTCGTTTGGAAGGCAAAGGTTGAAATCCTTCCGGCACATGAATACCTGCTGCCTCTGTGAGAA
Source organism: Collybia sp. MG36 (assembly GCA_003313185.1). Classification (NCBI taxonomy): domain Eukaryota; kingdom Fungi; phylum Basidiomycota; class Agaricomycetes; order Agaricales; family Clitocybaceae; genus Collybia; species Collybia sp. MG36. Next base: position 8,891 of record QGOG01003218.1, on the reverse strand, counting down.
AATGAGGGCGGGATCAGCAGTGATGAACCTTGTTGTCTTTTTCAATCTGCGCGACCACATATCTCTCTGCGGTCATATTTGCGCAGAGGTAAATTGCAACTGCGAAGAACTGTTCGCCCTTTCTCATTAGGTATTGTCCGGCCCGAGCAAAGGCGATAGCTTGCAGTTGCATCCGTCGTTTATCCGACTCCTTCAGGTCCGAAACCATTTCTGAAGTGACAAACGGGAAATTGGACGAAGTAGATGCAGCCATCAAGTCAGGCCTTGGGAAAAATTTACACATCAACTCCGGCTGGTCCTCGTCAGTGAGAAAGATGGGGAAGCCCAGAGATGTTTGCCTGAAACAAACATGTTTATCGCTGGAATTATGCTGCAACATTGAGACAACTTACTCCTTATATTTGAATTCCCCAAACGTGCAGAAGAAAGGCGGTACAATGAAACGCACGGTGAAATGGCTAGCTCTCATAGAAGATGATCCCTTTAAGCCGATCTTGCTCAAAATGTCCTGACGGCGCCCCAGGATGTTGGAGAATGCCAAGAATTCCTGGTCATCCGTTACAGAGACAGGAGCACCATCCTGCTCCTCGTATGTCTCCCGAAATAATTGCGTATGCGCGGGATCACTGGCAGCGCGGAACCCCGGCCACCGATCCAGGGCTGGCGGTTGCTTGGGAAGGATTGAACAAGTGCTGCGAATGGAATAATTGAAGCACTCACCGTGTAGGTGCGAGTCTGGGCCAATCTTCCTTCTACATCAACCAACTCTTGTGGCAGCCGAGAATCACTGGGGACAAGGATTCTACCCCCGTTCATGTTGACCTTGACATCGCCGTCTGACTATGACCCAAACGCCGACACCCGCAACTGCAAACGTTCAAAAAGAATTCCGTGTTCATCTCTCAGTTTATTGACGACCGCGTTTTGTGTGTCTGAGGGAAGGAAAATGATGTTCAGCATGGAGAAAGGTGCGACAATAGCAACGATTTGCGTACCGACAGGGTATTGGGTAACGATATGTAAGTGGTTCGCGCGAAATGATGCGGGAGGGTAAATTTTGTGCACCAGACACAAAGGATACAGAGCCTCCTTATCCGTGATGACGCGCTCGAGCATGCGCTTGAAATCGCCAACACCAAGCTGTCTAAATTCAGACACATGCAAGTCGACCTTTGGAAGTATTAGATAGCTATGACCAACGAACTAGACTATCGGCTCACATTGAACAATGTTAGCCGCGCCGGGAAGGCGCCGAATCGAGCCTCGAAATGTTCGGCGACCGATGTTGTGAACGAAGCGACGGTGTCATTCGGTTTAGTTTTGAGGCAGAACATGTTCGTGGAGGGTTCACCAAAAATTACACAATTGAGTCGGATGGTTTGTGATTTCGGAGGCATCGAGGAGACTGTGTAAGTGAAAGGATAAAGTCATAGCCCCCTCAAGATGTGATCAAGATTGATTGATAAATTGCGTAGGACCCCCTATAGTGAGACGGCTATCGACAACGAGCTTTGACTTTGATTGTTTTAATTTGAAGCGGTCCGTTGTTTGTCCATCCGCGCCACAATTCTAGTTGGGGACACATTACGACGAGGGCGTGGAACCCATGAATAAATACAGTACATGTCCGTTGCGGGGTGCTCCACGAATGTACCGTATTCACATACTCGCATTCCATCGGGAGATCCCGACGTTTGCCATCGATGCTTGTCTCTATGTAGTAGCGCTGTTCATGGCGCTCTTGGGGCCGGGCAATGACTTGCTACCCAAAAGGCGCGCCTGGAGTGAAAATCAACATGGGTAGTGGACCATTCCCGGGGAGGACGGGGCAGGTGAATTACTACCAGGTCGATTAGAAGCATTCGCCACCACGATGCCCCCAGCCACCCTCCTCAGCTGTGTGTTCCGGATGAGCCAATCTTCCCATTCCCATTCCCATCAAGAATTAATTGATGCATTGATGCTGTGCCCACGCGCGCGCAGCAAGTGCGAGGGCGAGAGTTGAATATTGAGTACTGGCACCGATTATAATTTCCCTGCGCCCGCACCACAGTCACGGAATAATCGTCCGCGCAGAGTGTATGATTCAACGTAGGTTCCGGGAACTTGTCAAGGGATTCCCGAATGGAGGCGAGTCCTCTACATGCTGAACCCGATTCGAGAAACTGCTCGCACTGCACGGTAGGGGAATAAGGACAGCTGCCCGAGTAGATCGATGTTCGTCCCTAGAGCAATCAGATTTTGACAGGAAGCAATGGGACGATTGTTGTGCCGCCGAGCCATCATCATTGCTCATCGAGGTTTCTATTCTGCTTGGGGTAAGAAGCGGGTCTGATTTCATGACACGACGCGCGCCAAGAGGCCAACGTTGGGTCATTAATACTTGCACTCCAGAATTCAGATCGCGGCCAAACGAGATACCCCTGAAATGGCCATTGAATGTGTCTGCGGGGGGGGCGACGGTGGCGAGGATGTCATTTCGCAATCGACCCACAATATACGTGGCATGGGCAGCCTGGAGAAATGATGAAACGGACAGATATCCATGGGGCTAAAGTCGATTATTGAGATGTGGAGGCGCAGCATTAGGCGCTAGCGTATTTGGGTATCCCAAGGGGGGCAATACTCGGACAGCTGTTCGCTGTCAGATGTGATTGGTAATGATTTCTCCTCCCGCGACTCGAGTGCTGGGACGCATACATCAACGTGTCGGCCCAAAAAAGGCTATGAATCGTTGGGCAGATCTTCCATATCACAAGGATCTGAAGAGGGATAGAGCGTTGGAGTGGGTAGAGATCGTTTGATGCGTTTTTTTAGTAACTGCCTAGGTGTTGATGGTCATGTGGGTTCTATAACAGGCCTCGTGGATCCATGGACACAATAGGGATAGTAATGGAAACTATACCTGGACTGTTCTGCTTATGCTCCGGGGAAGCTCAACCCCACTTTTACAGTACACATGTGTTTCGATCGGGATATTCCCCATGGGTTTGGCTGGCGCTAGCTCAACCAGTGACTCAACCTACCAGCCAGAGTCGTGGTTGGGTATGTGGAGAGAGAGGTCTCATTTTGAAGCTGGAGAGGATCGGTTCCGATGAGGGGATCTGTATCGTATTCAGTGTTCATTAAAGTTGTGAGCAGGCGGAAAGAGCATGGGAGATGCAGCTGAGGGTGAAGCGACGGCGTACGCCGGATGGGCGATGGATAATCAGCTGCACGCGAAAACCACTGTAAAATTTCGGTATCGATGAAAGGCTGCTCTTTTCAATTTACAACGATGAACTCCTGCTAAACGATCCTCGCTATCCCACTTCAATTGTGCATCGGTGGGGGGAGGAGCCCTGGATGGGACCCTGTGTGGCGTGAGTTTAAAAAGAGTTTATTCGGCGCCCAAAGTCCGATGGTTACGCGTTCTGACTCTGACAGACGCACAGCACACAGCAGTGACCAAGTCATCACAGCTTTTCGCATCCGCCTCTACTCTTAACACCCAAGTTGTTGTCCTCCTCCTACTCAACCTTCTCCTCATCTGCAATCCTGCGTCTCACCACCCTACAGCCAAGCACCCTGCTGTCCTACAATAGAATAATCCAGTCCATTCACAATGGAGGCGTTCAAGTCTCTCATCCAACCCCTCGTCGGCGGCGCAGGCGGCTCGTCCGTCGTTGACGGCATGAAGCTCGTCGTACTTGGTGGTACTGTCGAGACCGCAAGACGAGTCTCCAGCTCAGCCTGGTAACTTTCAAAAACACTTCTTTTTGTCATCCACGTCACTCACTTCTCGTCTCTCCCAGGTCTCACTTTGTCAATTGTGGGTCTCTGCCGCCCATAATATCATCATACATTCATCATATTGACGTTCCACGTAGCATTCTTCTTGACAGCCCACTTCTCTGAAGAAGATTACCCTTACGACTGGCTCATGCTGTGGCTGTCCCGGCGGCCAGAGTGGCAGCGCTCCCGCGAGTTTGAGACCACCACCCGCACAACTACCCCAGGCTCGCACTTTTCCGCTGACAATTCGTTTGGTGACGACGACTACGACGGCACGCCCGACGACCTGGTCACCCTCGGTGACGAGGAAGATGCTCCCGGCAAAGTCAAAACCCGGGTCGTCTTTCAGCCCACATTCGACACTACGCATACCATTTACTACCGTGGCCACTGGTTACGTGTGCGTAGGGGCCGCAAGACGGATGGCAGCGGGTGTGAGGTTCTTTCCATCAGGTAACATCAGACTACTCGCTTCGCCCGCATCTATCCTAATACAGCGACTGATCACCCTTGTCCCACAGTGTCGTCGCTCGCAATAACACGATCCTGAAGCAGCTGGTTCTTCAGGCCAAGAAGGAGTATGAAGCAGAAGCGGTGCATCGCATCCAGATATATTTTGCCGACTCCCATGGGTCTTGGCGATGGACCGATTCGAGGCACAAGCGTCCCATGGGCAGCATCGTCCTCAACCCAGGCGTCAAGGAGATGCTCCTTAATGATACCAAAGACTTCCTCGCTTCCGAAAAGGTTCGCTCCTGTATCACTTTTCTAGAATTCATTTGACCATTCTGTGTAGTGGTATGCGGACCGTGGAATTCCGTTCCGTCGCGGCTACCTCTTACATGGTGTTCCGGGCTCCGGCAAATCATCACTCATCCACGCCATAGCCGGACAGCTCATGCTTGACATTTACGTCGTCTCCTTGTCCGCATCATGGATCAGTGATTCCACATTGACCACTCTGATGGGCCGTGTCCCGGCCCGTTGTATATTGTTGCTTGAGGACTTGGATGCGGCATTTACGCGGAGCACCAGCAGAGAGGACGGAGATGACAACTCGGGCGGAAGTGGCGACCAGCAGCAACCGCAGCCTCAGCCAAGCTCCAGCAGCAGCAGCAGGCGTCGTCGTGGTGGAAGTGGCGGCGGTAGCGAACAGCTCTCAGACGTGAACACTTTGAGTCTGAGCGGTTTGTTGAACGCGCTGGATGGTGTGGCCGCAGCAGAGGGACGGATTCTCTTTGCGTGAGTCTCCCACATCCCCATGTGATCCGTCACATCTCTCAACCTCTTTGACAGCACGACCAACCATCTCGAGCGTTTGGATCCTGCCCTTTCGCGCCCTGGCCGCATGGACGTGTGGGTAGAATTCAAGAATGCGAGCAAATGGCAGGCAGAGGCGCTTTTCCGCAACTTCTTCCCATCGGAGGAGGATGATGATATCCTCACTGCCCCAGAGACTCCCATATCCACTGCCCATTCACACTCCAACTCCGTCTCCGGGTCTGGGTCGGGAAGTAGCAGCATCCCGTCCCCACCCTCGAGCACATCGCTCTGGTCAATGTCGCCATCATTCGCGTCCTCCACCGCGTCGCTCCCTGGTTCACCGCCTGCCGTGTTGCACCAGCGCCTCTCTTCCACAACTGCCGCCGAACCCCTCGACTCTACCAAGGGCAAAGCGGCCAAGCCGACTGTCGATACAGATAACCTCGTCGGCGACCTGCCGCAATTTGGGAGCTCCAACCAGACGTATCTTCCACCCCCCGTCGAGGCGCACATCCTCGCGAACCACCACAGCGCGAAGCCGCTGGATCGGGAGACGCTCGGCATGTTGGCGAAGCGCTTTGCTGATGCGGTGCCGGAGGAAGAATTCAGCGTGGCGGCGCTGCAGGGCTGTGAGTATTGCTTGTCATTGAATCTAATTCAGTCGCTCATGTCCTGAAATAGATTTGTTGAAGAACAAGAGCCAGCCCGAGGCCGCTGCGAGCGGAGTGGGCGAGTGGGTTGTCAGCGAACGGGAGATGAGGGAGCGGCTGAAGAAGGAGAAGGAGGCGCGGGAGGTGAAGGAGAAGCTAGAGGTATGTTTCTGTTTTCATCTGTGATCGTTGACTGATCGTCCGTTTGTACAGAGGGAGAAGAAGAAAAAGGAGGCGCAAGAGAAGGAAAAGGAGAAGAAGGAACTCGAGGAGAAGGAGAAGAAAGAAAAAGAAAAGGAGAAGGAAAAGGAAAAGGAAAAAGAGCGGAAGGAGAAGGAGGAAAAAGACTTGGAAGAGGAGAAGCGTAAGAAGGAGGAAGAGGAGGCCAAGGTAGCAGAGGAGGCGAAAAAGGCAGAGGAAGAGAAGAAGCTCAAGGAGAAAGCGGAGAGCAGCGAGGATAGCGACGAGGAGAACGTTCCCCCCAAGTCTCCTTCAGAGGAGTCGGAGGAATGGTGACTCGTGCACGCACCACATCCGGAGGCTGAAACCAGTGACCCCACCGTCACTGTCACCGCCCCTTCACCGGTCCCCGAAGATACAGACCCACCTCTCCCCGCATTGCCAGTCCCCACGCGGCATGCAGCCGACCTCGCACTCGCACTGATTCCCGCATATAATCCGTCCTCTCCTCTGTTCAGGTTCTATCTCCTCCATCTTTATAGTTCTCTGCTGCACATGATTCTTGGCCCGCGTGGGTAACAAAACCCATTCCATTCTCATTTTGCCCGTTGCCTCTTCAAACACCACACACACGTACTACACTCGCTCACTCATACCACCTCAAGATCCACCACCCCATCGCACGCATACCTCATTCCTGTCTACACGATTACCACCACCACCTCCCTCATACTACATATCCGCGCCCATCCAACGCTACATACGATTACGATATCCGCCGGCCCTCGCTACTGCTTTGCTTTATGAATGTATATTGCTCAAGACGATTTCTTGTGTTGGTAGTTTTTTCGTCCCATTGGTTCTTATTGTGTATAGGATGAAATCATGATAGTTGTGATGCGGCTATTGTTCGGAGTTGATGTGGTCTTACGTCGTTTCTACTACCGACGGCAGTGCACGTGAAACTCCCGCCCGCCATGCTTCAACTCATGCTTCCTCGACCTCCGCATGAAGCTGCTGTGCAATTTCAAGAAACCGATAGCCTTGTTGGTCCCGGGCTACCTCAAACTAGAGATTCCAGCTGAGACTGGGAAAGGGAACTCTATCATACACTCGGGGTTGAAATTTTCATTGATATCGACAGCATGCAGCCAGCCAAATAGTCATGAAAATAATACATTGTATGCGCGCGTGTGCGTGTACTCTCTCCCAAACTACGAAGGTCAGGAGTACGTAGCGAATGCGCCAGCGCTCGCGTTCATTCCGCCCTCCTACACTCCCAATAGCACGTCCTTCCTGGTTGGCTCCGGACGTCATAGATAAACCTGGGCCTAAGGTCGCCGTGATTGTCAGGGCCCCGGCGTCGGCGCTGAGTTACGAAACGAAGGCTTACGGCTATCAGCGTCTTTCGCACCAGCCACTGCGTCTCACTCCCCCCCCAGAATGGCGTTGTGCATTTGCAAACGAGAAATCTGGAAGAGATGACAGTCAACATGCGGCAACATCCGTCGCTGCTTGGGCCAAAGCAAATGACAAGAGCTTCGAAGAGCTACCATCCGTCGAGAGAACCTGCATGTCTTCCATGTCCCTCCATATCAATTCCACATATTCTGCCGCACCCGACAAATTGGCCACCTTTGCACAAGTGGCATGGAGGCCAATGTACTCGGGGGAAGGGACGGGGTATTTGGGATCAGTGCTGGTAAACACGATTGGGTTGCACATCTTTCGCACCATCGCATCATCATCAATGGAGCGAAGTCTGTACTTGTTCGGGACATCCTGCAAATCCGCGAATAAGATACTTCCTTCCAGCAGTTCATCAGCAACTAGTCACTCACTGTCTTCTCAAGCCACACTTGCAGGGAGTCAAAGGAGCGATGCAATGCCGGGTCCATCGTCACGATGTTCTCTAAGCGATGGATCCTCCCGCCGTTGAGGCCATCCGGAAGCTGGAAATTGTCACTAAAGCGCGATAGCACCGCCCAGACCGAGGCCCATTCATGCTTGATGGTCGTTGAACAAATGAAAGTTCATAGCGTATAGAAGTAAGTATATACCTTGAACGCTCCCTGGAATACGCCATGGTTCGTAGACTCCGGAATGATGTGAACCGCATCCGTGTGGGAAGGAACGAATTCCCCACGGTGGGCATCATACCAGCTCGATAGCTCACCATCTTCGCGGATCTTGATGTCATAGTGTCCAGTAAAATTGCAGCGGTAGTGATCACGAATCAAGGCCTGAGTGAAGGAAAGGGTGAGCGAGGGGCCGAAAGGGGGGGAGGAGCTATGCACATACTTTCTTCTTTGCTGTGCTATGATTCAATGACGCTGCCTCCAACATCTCACTATAGGTTTCCCGCTGCTCGTCAAATGATGACCTGGATGAGTGGTCTGATGGTACAGGAGTGACCCCGGCATGATTGCGCTTGACTGTGGTTGGGCACCTGAGCCACCACTATAGGAGCAAAGACAGATGCTCACAGGCGAGAATGAAATGATGGAGATAGAGCTGAGCGAGTTGCCTCATTTCGCCATCGTCCACACAGCTATTCACCTCTCCGGCGAAAGAGTCTTTCCCGCCCAGAGTTGGAATCTCCCTCAAAAGATACCCCAAGATCCGCGCTGCAAGAATTGGAATAGGGGGGGTGTGAGGGTTTTTCTTCGACTCGGCGTTGGGGAATTTGGAGTTGGATTCAAGGTTGAGGCAACGTTTATAGGCATGATGGTGGGCGCTGTCCGGGGTGAACGAGTTTGGGGGCAGGGGAGTTGGACGCATATTTACACGATGAGGTTGTAACATTCCAAACTTATCTAGCCGGGGCTCCAATATTGAACTCCGAAACTTACGAGCGACGGCATACTATGCGTCGGCAGGGAGGGGTTCATGGATGGCGAAAATTCACCAACACCCGAGGATGAGGATGAAGACCGGGAGATATAGTTGTCACAATGTGGTTCGCCCTAGGCGTGTGACTACCATGATGCTCTACATCAACACCGCTTCCACGCCCTGTTGGCG
>QGOG01003211.1:3071-14726 GCA_003313185.1 Collybia sp. MG36 | reverse complement strand
ATGCACAGAGATAAATATTCTAGTTAGAGTAAAATAATGCAACCATATGACAGCATAGCCTGTGTGTTCGAAAAATAGCTGTGCAGTGCACACTGCACAAGAATCGCCTTTGACACGTGAGCCAAGTTGGATGGACAGTTGGCGCCCGCAATCTACATTCTGTGACCGGTCTGTCACCGTCAGTTTTGTCAAGGTCCAAGCGACCTAGTGTCGAAAAGGTCAGGTCAATCGTGACCAAAATCCCCGATCCCTTGGTCCCGAATGTCGTGGAGGGGTCGGACTAGGTCGTTCCCTAATTTGGGCCTGGATGATATCATGGGCCTCGGAGCTTGGTCTTGTACGGCGCCTGTGAAATGAGCGATTTAGCGCTAGTTGCACACATAATCTAATCGTCGCTCATACAATGCCTTTGACCCGGATTGCTCCTTGGACTCCCTTGGCGACGGGACCTAGCTTCCTGCCTCCCAAATCAAATACGATACGGCCCTGGGGTTTGATGTGCCACTCCACTCCTCACGGCGTTCAAGGATGTTGCACAAAGAGTCGTCAGTGTGATTAGATTATACTACATACGAAAACGAAGTACAACCAGAATACTTAACATGTGCAGGGGCGTCAATGGGGACGGTGGCGTGGGATTGTTTGATGTTTTCTGTTAAACTAAACAAATTACACACCAAGATCTACATAGACCGTGGGCAAACTTCATGCCAGGAGGCCTCAAAATGGCAGGGTGAATGCACCCAATCAGGGCCTTATTGGTTTAGTAAAACAATGCGGCACAGGCCCTGGTGCTGCTCATCGAGCGGGAAAATACCAACCATCGAGCTATAGATTTCGTTGGAGGGGATGTGCCCATTGCGGATGCCCTGGATGCTGTGATCAAAAAATGAGAAACTGATTTAGCAGAATAGTTTGTACAACAATGGGGTCGAGATATGTATACATGTGATGATATAATGACAACAACAAAACATTGTAAACCAATCGCAGCATCAATCGCACACAAAAATGCGATCAACGTGCTCAGCAAGGTGGGGAGGGATAGGGGGGGAGTGCTGAAAGGAATATACACTGGACGGGAAAACGCCTCGGGAAGGATTATCAGCGGGATTGTCTTTCGTGGAGATCCACCTTGCGTCGATCTGAATTCCCGCAACCTGCGTTAGTACCAGAATCGCGCGCAAGATGGCATTATGTTCGGAATTCTTCGTGGTGCCCGTCTGAAGCGCCTTGATCACGCCCGCATTGTCAGAGTGGATGACGAGCGCGGTGCTGCGATACCCCGCTGCAATGGCCGCACGCAGGCCCAACTCCACTGCCAACATCTCGCTCCAATTATTGTCGCGCCCCGCCGTCAGGGTCCATCCATCCTTGAGCTTCCACGCGAGCCAGCGCCCATTCATCACGAATCCTATTCCCCACAGCGATGCGTCGACGTAGATGTGGTCCCGGGTCATGGACGCCTGGATCGGGGGCGGGCGGTGCGAGGGCACCCAATATCGAGTCACGTATTTCTGGAGGATATTCCGCTGCGCCTCGGGTGTGGCGTGCGCTTGGGCGTGTATCTCGCTGACCTGGGCGAGAGCGCTCGCGTTTCCGGGCCGACCCGCTTCTTCTATCAGGTCTTGTAAATCGCGCAAGTTGGGGGTTTCTACTTCAATAGCGGACACACATGCTGGAACGAGTGGCTTGGGCGCGAGGATTGGGACCTTTGTGATAGTGAGCGATTCGACGGTGAGCGAAGGTGATGCGTCGACCAAGGTCGACGTCGGAGAATTGGTACTCGAATTTGGGTTGGAGCCCTCATTGTTCACTGCTGTCGGATCCCTCGAACGAGGGCACTTTTAGTAACCAGTCAGAGGGAAGATTCTTATAAGTGCACTGACACGGCTCGGGTTCGGGTCTGAGCTCCTGCAACGCACGGAAGAGCTTCTCCTGCGTCTGCTCAAGGACCGCATCTCTCGAGACAGGCTGAGAAGCATCGGACGAGGACCTGAGATCCTGCAGTGCACGAAACACCTTTTCCTGCGTCTGGTGCAGGACCGTCTCCTTCGTGACGGTCTGGTCCGCATCTGCCGCGGGCTCCGATGGAAACCTGAGCTCCTGCAACGCTCGAAATAGCTTCTCCTGTGTCCGCCGCAGCTCGGCCCTACTCTCCTCCAGGAGCCCGCGCGCCGCATCCCGCTCGCCCTGCACCTCCCGGATCCGCGCTCCGATCTCCTGCGATAGTGTCGATGGGTATGGCTCTCCACATTCGGCTAGCGCGGCTCGGACGCCCAATAAGGTCTCGAAAAGCTCCTTTTCTGCGTGCAGGAGATCCACCTGACATTTCTTCAACAGCGTGAGCGTGCGATCCCGTTCCTCCTCGACCTGGTTCATCCGTATCACGCTATTCTGCTTCTCAAGCCGGTGCCCCTCCCGGCGGCCATCAAAGAAGGCATCCATGATGTTCCGCTCGCGCTTGGCCTCCCGCATCACAAACTGTAGCTGAGCCCACGTGTGAGGGTCCTTGGGGAAGTGGCCGCTTTCCCCAAGATGGGAGAGGTAGTCGTGGCAAGCGTGGCACGCTAGCAGGTGTTTACGTCGACCAGGCTGAATGTCAGCATCAGCGGGGCCGGATGATGGTGGTGGCGAAAATGGTCTGTGTTGTGAGGCCTGTACATGTGATGCGGCATCTGCTGGCATGCTGGTTTTATGTGACGCTGCAGATTGAGTTGGGCTGAAACTTATGTCGCTGTGAACAGATATGGATGTAGCACTAGGCCATGCGCGGACGGCGTGTTGCAGGAGAAAATAGCTACGCAGTGCACAAGAACCGCCTTTGACACGTGAGCCGAGTTGGATGGACAGTTGGCGCCCGCAATCTACATTCGGTCTGTCTGTGGATGTGGGACCCTGGCAGATTACCCACCTGTAGAAAGACTTCTTGTTCCTATTGAATGTGCGATGGCCAAACTGGATTTCAGCCAAACCCTCGGGTGAACACCCAGGAAATGATCAAGTGCCAGTAATAATGGTTAGATCCCAGTGACGGCAAGACGAACACACACTGCCTTGCTCTTGGAATGGGGTTGAAAGGGGGCCAATGGATAGCGAATGTCTCAAACACCGATATCGACTTGGGCTTAAATAGTTTCGAAATGGGGTGAAGCCACCGATGCCAAACAGGGATCAGCGTTCGCTGAGTTGCTGCAAATCAAAATCGGACCTCCGCAGGCACCCCGTGCTTATCCGTAGGACAGAGATCCAGCACAGCACATGTGTATACATCGAGCAGTGTCTCACGTTGCAGGTATTCTAATATACTCTATCGAACACAATCAGACATTTCAAGGGGGAAGCGGTCAACGCCGAACGGCCCTGGGCGCGCACGGGTTCCTCAAGCTGCACTCGAGCATGGTACGGTGCCGAGCATGCACGTGCGAGCCTGGTTTAGGTATTTGATAGGGGGCGTGCACATGGTGGAAGCGGTTGATAGCAGAAACCACGACCCAATCGAGGTTGAAATAAGCGATCAGGTCCCCCACCCAGCTACTGTGGCGATGCATCCGAGTCCAGGTAGGCAGCTTCAGGCTTCAAAACTCGGGTTGCTGAGCTCCGATGAGGTCACTGATGTCTTGGTGCACTGAGACGTCCCCCGTTTTTTTTCGCAAAAGTAGTTCCTGGGCCGGGGCCAGGTGCTGGTCTTGGTCAAGATACATAGGTGCTGGACTGATAAGACAGCATGCGTGAGACTCGGACTCGGAGCTTCTGACTAGCAAGACGCATTTGATGCTGGTGAGGATTTCGTAGGATGTCATCGTCACATCCGGTCCGCAGTAACTCGATCCCACTGGTGTCTATCTCAGCCAAAGGCCCACCACCCACCGCGCGCATCCGGCCTCAGGGGTTTGGAGGACGTTCCGCTGTGCCTCATGTGCAGATATGTACCTCGATGACACCCACGTTTTTTTTAGGGAGGCTCGCGTCTTCCGTCGGCTCGTGCGAATCCAAGAGGTTGGGATCTTCTGCTGGGCGAGTGGCGCAGGTGTGAGCGCTGGGAGCTTGGTGGTCGGAGGGGGGGGTGAAAATTTGACTGCGGCCGAGGTTAGGACAATACTTGAACTCGAGTCCCCATCGATCATTGCTGACGCGTCCCGTGCAATCAGACACAAGTCGGGGCTCAGACTCGGGTGGGAATCTAAGATCCCACAACGAACGAAAAAGCTTGTCTTGGGGTTGAAAGAAGGCTCCTCTCGGCAAAACCTGAGACGTGTCAGAATCGGGTTTGAGCAAGCCTGCAATACACGAACCTGCGTCTGACGCAGCACCGCGTCTTCCTTGACATCCACCATTGGCTGCGACGACCTGAGTTCCAGCAGCGTACAAGATCCTCCTGGCAATGTTTTAGCGGCGTAAGCGTGCGGTCGCGCTGCTCCTCGACGTGACTCGTCCGGATCGCGTTGTTCTCTCCTTCGAGCTGGAGACCCCTCATGCACATGTCTTGCTCGTGCTTGAATGGGCAGCTTGTTCCAGGTGTGTGAGGCAGGAATGGCATGCTGGCTCGCGATAGGAAAAATATATGCGCTGTGAACGACTATAAATGGACTTACGGATACGGACTAGCATATAATCCTCGTAGTATATAAGACGACCGCCGAGATGTAGTTCGAGGACGAATCCAGATTGTGAACCCATCTGGTATTTGTTCTTGTGTGTCAGACCCTTTGACTTCTGCCACACACGCCGCACTTGGACAAACCATTACATTTGCACGAATCTTCTAATACGTTAGCGCTAGTCAAGCCCCCTCTACCTCGGCGATCCCCTCGATAGGCGTTCGCGTCCCAGTCTCCTCGTACCCCTCCACCTTCATATCATTCAGCCCGAGCTCCTCATTCTGCTGCCACGTCCTCTCGTACGTCTCGATCGTCAGATTCGGGTCCGGGTCGGGCGCGTACAGGTTCTGCACGTACGAGTTGGCGAGCGGGTCGTCGATGATGACAGTGAATGGGCGTTCCGCGTTTTTGACCTAGTGGGCGATGTGAGTAAGTGAGTGAGCGTGAGCGTAAGCCCGGCGCGGCGTGGTGTGGTGTGATGTAGTATGCGCGTGCAACACACCTCTTTGAGGTTCTTGAGGAAAAGCTCAAACTTTCTCCGATCCTCACTGTCAGAGGCGTCCCCAGACGCAAACACCTTTTCAGAGAGCTCCTCGTATACCTGCTCGAGGATTCCTTCGAGCGTCGTGAACCGCCCGCCCAGTGTCCCGTGCTGCAGCACTAGATCGATCTCGGGGATCGTCAGTCCGCTTGTCTCGCTCTGCACCCAATTAGTCAATAGTATAATGGATAGAGAGCGCATACCTTGAGAATGTCCCGGCTCAGGTCCTCCCGGTCCTCGACCTTGAGCGTGATCTTCTTTCCCTTGTCAGAAATCGCGGACCCGGATTTGACCTCGTTGTCGCGGTAGCCGCAGCGGTCACAATTGGTGGACATGATCAATATGTCCTGCATGTCACGGCATTGAGTGAGGGTCTGCGGGCGGATGGAAGTAGCGGCGCACCTTGAAGTAGGGAATCACGACCTTTTTCATTAGCGTGTCAAGTGGGTGGCCACAGCTCGAACACACGCCCGGGAACACGTAAATCTCCTCGCCCGTCCCCGGCTCGCCTCCGCCAAGCTGCTCGTCCCCGTCCTTGTCCTCGCCCGCAGCGGGCTGGTCGGGAGCCGCGACAAGACCAAGCTCAATGTTCTGCTGCAGCGTCCGCGGATACGTCTTTAGATTCCATTTGGGATCAGCCATACTTCCCACAAACTCCACAAACGAGTTGCCCGCCGGATCATCCAGCCTGATCGTAAACGCAGGCATCGGAGCGTCTTTTTTCGCCGCCACGCCCACAATAACCTCTTCTTCGTCATCGTCCTCGTCTGCGAGGATAAGCTTTAGCTGGTCCACGAGCGTCTGGATCTTCTGGTACCCGTCCTCGTCTTGGATCTTGCGGAGGGGCTGGTCCGTGCTCAGATCGGCGACGATGTCGCGGATGAGGCCCTCGACGGTCGTCAGCTGACCTCGCGTCGTCGGCGGGAGCGTCAGCTCGTATTGCGGGATCACGATCTCGCACGTCGGGGATCGGACGATCTGCCGGTCGAGGTCGGAGCGCGCGAGGATCCGGGCGGTATACAACGTTCCTTCCGCTGGGGGACGTGCACGTCAAGTCAGCAAGGTGAGGATAAAACGAGACGAAAAGGGATCACGCACGTCTGATATCTCCCGCAGACTGAATCTCATTATTCGCCGCCCCGCAATGCTCGCACCGGAACGACATGACGATGACCTGCTTGAAATACGGGATCGTCGTCAGCATCATGCGTGTCTCGCCCTGCTAGCCCGGATCCGTTCAGCTACTCCCACACGGAGCGAGGGAGGAGAGGCATACTGGCCTGCTCTCCGCATTTCATGCAGAGCGACTCGATCTCGCGCAGCGGCCGGTCATCTGGAGGCTCGCCGCTGGGGCTCGTTGGATCTTCAGAGTCTGATTCAACGTCCCGCAGCTCGGCTTCTTCTGCGATTTCGCCGATGGAGGGAAAGAGGTCAGTTGGTTCGGACATGGGGAAGAGTCACAAAACTTCGGAGTCGAGGACAACAAGTCTAATCTAATCATTGCATATGTAATCGCATCACGAGCTGACTCGGAGGTGGGCCCGGGTCACAGCGGGTGACGTGACGGAAGCGTTTGTTTTCTCGTCGGAAACCCCACTTCTCTCTGACCACGGTTTCAGGCTATTGGAAACATTTCAATCTCACTGCCTGTGGATTTGTGGATTCGGCATCTGGTGTACCAAAATGAGTTGCGTTCACGCCATTGAGCTTCGCAGTAGGTCTTGCAGCTGCCGACCATCTGAGCAGCCCCCCTTCAGCCATGCTTCGAGGCTCAATCGATGTAATCCTTTCTTTCCGTGATTGTAGTTCTCCTCTTTTCACCTCCTTCCGTCCAAGTCTGCGGGGTGCAGCATGAATTGATCATTTCGACAGTCATGTGGGTCCAAGCCGATGTCAGCCAAAACCCAGAAGACCGGTTGGACGGGACACAATCTGGTTCGTCTGATACTGTAGCGCTGATAAGATGAGAAAACCCTCCACACATGAGTGTCTGCTCAGTGCTTGGTGGCGTCGGACCCCGCAGCGGCAAATACGAAACAAGGGGAGTCACGCTCTACAAACCTTATCATCCCGTCTTCAGAGCTTGATTGTATGAGCGGTCAACAATTTATCCTGGGAGGGAAATTCCTACTTCAGCCAGGGCAAAAACAAAACGCGCGGTCCGGGATCACATCACAGACAGAATGATTGTTCTCCGCCATAGTCTGACTAGGGCTGCCCCTGGCATGTCATGCGATTGCTTGCAGGTTTTCTAATTTAGAAACCATTACTATAAGCACCAAGGCGCCTCTGGGATCCGTGTGTTCTATTTTTGGAATTGGCATTGCAATCAACCGTCACAGGTGGGCCTTCAAGCATCAAGCTTCAAAACTCATAGCGAATCTTTGTTGTGGTACCACACTTTGTTGGTCATCCCTGCACTGCTAGTTCTAACGTCCGAGGCATGGTGGTAAATCCTGTGTTATTACCATCCGGGACACAAAAATTAGGATCACAATCATGATCGGGTCCCTGTCAGCTGTGATTCAGACATGTCCAAATGGCAAAGCCACTCTAGCGCGTGCCGCCCATCTCCTCAGTCGCAGGTCTATCAGTGGCGCGATTTATTTCGGTGCGCCTTCACGGACGAATATAAAAGCACCCACCACCGATGTTGGAAACCAAGGCCTACTGAGTTCAACTCAGCTTTCATCCACTTTAACATCATGGCCAGCCCGCTTCCACCCGCCGGCCCCCCAGCAATCCCGCATTCTGCAGTAGTTGAACAACTGCGCGGACAAGCAATGCTAGTATGGGCTGCCGGAGCGTGAGTCTCATCGTTTATTGGTCGCGCGCCTTCATTAACAATGCAAACTATAATCCAGGTTCTGCATTTTCGGATGGGATTGGTTGGTATGTCTCCCGCAGGAGTACAGGCGCATCTGGAAAAGGCCAATGACGGTGAGCGAGTTCAACTGGCGGCAACAGTTCTCAGACGAATTTACTGGTATCATGGTAGTCCTCGAGTCTGTTATATCTCGGTGCGCAGTGACCACCTATCATATACCCTACATGGACTAATACTTCTGGACAAGTGAATCGTTATTTCGGATTACTAGAGTGAGTGTTCTAGTTTTATTCGTTTGAACAATTCATTAACCCAAAGTTCCATAGATTCTCATTTGTCATGTCACTATTTGGGGGCGCCTGGGCTCCAGGCGGTACCGCGTGCAAACGTCGGTCTAACTCTAAGACGAAAGTATTATACTCATCCAGAACATAATGCTGCTTTAGATGTGTACTATTGGGAGCCCGTCGATGCGCTCATATCTACCGTACTCTCCCAACTCATTCTTGGTGTGCGTGTATATGTGGTGCGTATTTTCCCATAATAGCTACTCCGCTTCATCTAATTTTCATGCAGTTATACTCCAAAAATCGTGTGATTGCGGGTCTTTTGGGCGTAATTATGTTGGCCGAGATTGGAATTGGTGGATATTCAATCAGCACAGCGTCTACACCCCCCTCAACAGGACCGCCTGGGACCGGCCCGCCTTGTGGAGCGGTAACAGGGCCACGCGAGTGGTTAATTGCATTCTGGGTAGGCTGAGATATACAATCAGATTGGGTTGACGTGGCTGATGGTTTTTGCGACAGGCCATTCCGCTGTTATACGATGCCATCACATTCTTGTATGTGCCTCCCTCGTCTTGACATGGATCTCATGCGAATATCTCTTGGCCAGCTTGACTTCATGGCGCGCCTATCAATTCTGGAAGCAAGAGGTACAAACACCACTCTTCAACATTATATGGCGTGATGGAGTCCTGTACTTTTTCGCCATTTTTTCGATGAACGTCGCCAATATGATCATCTTTCTGACTGTCCCCAAGTCACTGCAGCCAATCAATCTCACGTAGGTCTCCACCCTGGAAATGGTGATACCATACTCATATATGCCCTATCCAGGCCCACGCTCATCCTTGAAGTCGTCCTATCCTGCCGCCTCTTCCTCAACCTGCGCGGCGGACGCAAGAGCGCCATATCTGGCCCTCATTGGCATCCTGGAGGTGGGAATTCCGGCAGCGGGAACTCCCAATCATTGTCCGGTACCGCCAAGACACACCAGGACCCAAGTACCAATCATGATGGGATGATCGAGCTCCCGCCCTCCGAGTTTGGCCATTTGGGGAAAATGGATTCTAATTCTAATTCGGACTCCGTATTCTACATCGGCAAGTCCAGCGATCCCAGTTAACCAGACATTGTAATCGAAATGATGTCGACTGTTGTGATGTGTTGTAGAGGTTATTTATTGAATCTGTGCAGAGTTGGTAATCCCAAATGTGATAGCAGTACAACAGCAATGTGGGCGGCCCAATCTCCTACATGACGGAACGCGGGATTGGGTGCGAGCAGCCTGAAAAAACACTTTGAGAACGGGGTCATTCAACGCAAGCAGCTCACCAAATTGAACCCCGCGAAGTAGGAGATTGAATATTGATGCGTCACGGATGTGACGCTGATGCTAGTCGTCCCCTGACTCGGAGTCCTGACCTCCATCCACCACTGTTTCATCAGTTTTACAAACAACATGGCATCGAAAACCACTTGGATTCCACTCGAGAGTAATCCCGAGGTAGGTACACTGCCTTATACACACGATGCACACGCTAACTTGGGACATTGCCAGGTATTCAACTCTGTGAGTGTCGAGATTGCCTCCCAACATTCAGTGATGTCATTCTCCATGCCCAGTGGTCTGAAAAAGCGGGCCTGCTCGTCGCTCGAGCCAAGTTTTCAGACATTTACGGACTCGATGAGGAGGTGCGTCCATCAACTTTGTCTCTTTTCGTTGCTATGACGTCACCCACCTAGCTGCTGGACATGGTGCCCAAACCCGTCAAGGCCGTCGTGCTCTTGTTCCCGCTGACACCCGAGATTGTGGATGCGCGCAAAATTGAGGATGCAAGGATCGCGCAGGAAGGGCAACGGCATCTCGACACAACCCTGTTTTGGATGAAACAAACTGTACAAGCACTTTCCGTTTGCCTTGGCATTGACTGATGCATGATGGACAGATCAGCAATGCTTGTGGGACGATGGCGCTTATCCACGCTCTTGCCAATGTACGTCTTTCGATCCATCTATCGATTCTCTTTTTGATTATATCCCCCAGTCCGGCGTCGCTTTTGCACCTCAAAGCCCCCTCGCCGAATTCATCGCTCAATCCCACAGTGTGTTCATTCCCCGCCTTTGTCATGTATACACCCGACACAGCATATACAGACAAATCTCCGGAAGAACGCGCAAAGCTCCTCGAGTCCACCTCGCTCTTCGCCAACATCCACCTCGAATCCGCAGCGACGGGCCAGACCGCCGTCCCCACTGACCTCAAAACGGATCTCCACTTTGCGTGCTTCGTCGAGGCACCGGATGCGGATTTCCGCGAGCGCGCACGCAGGGCCGGTCAGGCGGGCGTAGAGGCGGAAGTGGAGGCAGAGGAAGCTAAAGCCAAAGCTAAAGACGACGAGAAAGACACGGGGATGCGCCTCATTGAGCTGGATGGCACGCGTGCTGGCCCAATTGACCGCGGTCCCTGCTCGAGTTTGTTGGAGGTGCGTCGAGCATCCTTGCTGTTTTCCGATGATGAAGACAATAATACATTGCTCAGAATGCGGCTGAATTTATCAAGAAGACGTATATGGGAAGGAGCGCGAGCTTGCAGTTCAGTATGATGTCGCTTGGTCCGCCCGAATTCTGATTCGTGTAGTGTGGAGTGTAGGATATATGCGTATTGTACAAATAAGAATTGATCAGTGATTCGTGCAACATGCTCAAGCGTAGTGGCAATGATATTTGTGCATTATCTAGTGTATCTCTATCTCCAATTCAATCTATGTATGTGCGCAAATGCATATCACACTATCTCTTACTGCGTGTTCTAAACTCAGTGACAACCCCACGGGCTTCACCCCATCCCATCCTCTCGCGCTCCTTCCCCATGGTCTGCCCGCGCCTCACCTCCTCCTCATCCACCGCCTTCCAATCCTCGTACTCCGTAACCCCACCGCTCAGCACCGCATGCGCAATCTCCTCCGGCGGATCCTCGGGGTGCGGCAGCGAATTCGGGCTTAGGCCTTCTCCCATCGCATCACTCAGCAGTGTATCCGCCACAGCATACGAGTTGATCATCGTAGCCGCGAGCACGCCGCGTGCGCCGGTTGCAGCCCACCCCGCGGCATACACATTCTTCCGCACCGCCCCGGTCTCGTCGACCACGTGCCCTGCCTGCGTGCGCATATGACCCAAGCGCGCGTCGTAGAACGCGCTCAAGGGCTCGGCGTGGAACCCAAGCGAGGTGACGACGAGCGAAGTGCGCAGAGTCGAGGAAGCACCGGTGGGCACGGCTCGCTGTGTATGTGGGTCCAGTGCCGTGTGCGCCATCTCCAGTGTTGCGGATGATGTGGCTGAGTCAGAGTCGGGCGTGAGACGGGTGGGGGAGCGGAAGAAGTCGAGGGACCATGTTTTCGG
>QGOG01003204.1:0-16729 GCA_003313185.1 Collybia sp. MG36 | reverse complement strand
GGTGATAACTGTCCTTGAAAATCTCATCAAAATCATACGAAAATCCTGCTACAATCTCCATTGTAAAACATCCTATTGAATCAGATTGATGTACAACTTGTCTGATCCTGCAACACCCAAATCACTCCACCAACTGTGTGGTGCAATGGAAGAGAAGTGGAACATGAAATTGTTGCAAGCTTCTGAACGAGTCAACATGAGAGGGAAGGGAATGCTTGCAATAGGGCGCAGAAATAGCCAAAATGGGGAGTGCATTGTCAGGGTTCACAACAAGTCAAAAATCATGCAAAATGGTCAAATATCAACGGAGTTTCGATCAAAACTTTGATCATGACTCCCTCAATACTTAATCATTTTGCTGATTGTTGGTTCATTGTAATGGGCAATGATCAATTCCAGGTTCATATTCATGGCTGGAATTGATTGAAAGGGAGGTAGGTGAGTGAGAAATTTCCCACCAAGTGTCGACTCAGCTCCCTGCATTCCTGATTTGCGATGAAGTGCTGCGGGCTTCCTGTCATCTCAACTGATTCTTGTTCCATCGACTGTCACACTGCATCGACATTGACTCAGCCTCGGATATGGAGTTGGAGTCTGAGCCCGAGGAGATTTCCAAGACTCCTGGGCCTGGGCCAAGTAACGGTGGATCAATGCAACAGACAATCGACGTCCAGATGGAAGATGTGGTCCCCAATCCCAAGCCTTCGTCCACAGCTCGCGCCCTCGACCAGCGAGGCAAGGAGGAGCCAGGGGTTGCGGGAAGTAAACCCAAGGCAACGAGGAAGGCAAAGTCAAGGAATCCGAAGCACGCATGTGAGTCCGGTTATCATTGCGCCCCGGTGGAATTTCTCATCTAGGATAGGCCAACCTGGTCAACCGCGGTGGATCTTCGTGCCCCCGACTTCAGCTGCTGACATCATAATACCACCTGTTTCACCTACCCTACCGCCGTCGAGGCCGCGGATCTGGGCTAGCGTGAGGCGATGTTCGATCGTATCTTGACGCGACTCAATTGTTCGTAGCGCAGGTCAGAGCTCCTTGCTACCTTGCCTGAGCTTGCGGGATCAAGTTGTATTCACGGCATTTCGTGGTCGCTTTCACCAGCCCCGCTCATCCTCTTGGAGGGACAAACGGCATGGGGCGATGTGTCCGCCGATGGTTTGACGATGGATATCAATATGTATAATCTTGTTTATCTATTTCCGTTGTACCCACTTACACACCCCCCTTGGCAAGGACGAGAGAGTTCGAATGTTGCAAATCAGACATTGCCCAGGAAAATCCCCGACCTACGGGAGCCAACACTGAGGTCCCAATAGCAACACCGATTCCCGCTGGACCTGATGAGGGTGCATCCAAACCCAAGAAGCCAAGGTTAGGATACACCAACACACCCAGAGCGTCTTTCCGGTCAAACACCCTACCCCCACCTGCGCACCGCCTCAATCATACCACTTGGCTCATAACGGGCGATAATACGAAAAATATCCCATCACCGCCTGAACCTTCTTTTAATTTTGGGCCGCCATGGCTTGTAGATGACCTACGAAACCCCGCTATTTTAGATAACGGGGGCGGACAGCCCCAGCTCGCCCCAGCCTCGGGCGTCATTGAGCCAGGCGCTAGTGGTGTAATTTGTGTTTACATGTCCATCGTCTACTCGCTAATTCGCCATTTTAGGTAGATATTAATATACCTCCCGTTTCCTACGGCGGACACGGGCCTGGCATTATCCCCTCTGCCTGGCTTTCATCTGATCTAGTTGAACCCTCCAATCCAGCAGAATATTGGCGGGCGCCGGCCACACCAACGGACCCGATGTTATGTTCCGAATTCGATGCCAATTTGTTGACGAAAATGGATTGCCAACCTTCCCCAATTGAAAAGGCCAACATAACAACGGGACCCTGTTCAAATTCTAACCGCAGCGTCTCACTCTGCTGCTTCCAAGAAACTTCAACCACTCAGCCTCATCCTGGTGTGCCGTCCATGTCATATCAGGAACCAAGTCATCCCAAGCGTAGAAGAGTGTTGTCGGAAACATGTGGTGAGTCCTAGGCCTGTGTCATTTATAATATGGTCATATACGCCAGTAGATGGAACTATTAAAAACGAAAGGCCAGCCCAATCCGACGCTCCTGCGCTGGATCAGGATACCCATGGCGGGGGCGAACTCGAGAAAAAAACTCCCGCACCCATTCCACCCGAGATTCAAACCATTATAGACACATACATACACGGTCTTCCTATTGTCATCATTGCAAATCGGAACCATCTTCCACCCCAATGGAACATGGCACTACCCGAAGAGTACGCATACACATATTTGGGATATTTCCAGGTTATACGCGTCTGGGTGAGTCTCTCTCCAGTTTTAACTCCAGGTTTATAATGATGTCGCAGGAGACTATCGGGCAGGTCACCCATTCAAAATCAGGGGCGCCTGAGCTGGATATTATATCCGCGTGCGTCGATTGGCGATTTCGGTGTCAATGGATACCAGGTGGGGAAGATTGGGTTGCGCGTGAAAAAAAATATTTGTCCCCGTGGTGGACGGTGCGCCCCAAAGCAACACCTGTCGTGCTCCCTGATGACGTAGATTCGGACCAAGAGTCCAGCCCGCCCTACCGACTACGCCGCACTGGGAGCCCCAATTACCCAAAGAGACGCACATTCTTTGGACAGGTCTACCATCCTCTCATACCATTGCACCTCATCGCGCCCTACGGGACGCAGACTCCAGACACCGCATTCCCTCGTGGGTGGTACTGTGGTACCTGTGGTAAGATCAACTACCAAATCATGTTGCGGCACCGGGATTGCTCCAGCGCCTTCTGCCGGGTGTGTCTGGTGTATGTGTAATTACCCCGTGGGCGCTAACGTCAGCGTAGACGAAACCCCCGAGCCTCGGATTTGCCCTTAGTCTAGCCGCCGTTCGCGACCCACAGAGTTCACATTTTATATTTTCGCCGGATGACACATACCCTTCTAGTGTGACAGAATCCACGGCAAGATGGGACGACGGGAGCTCGACCATAACATATACGGCCCCCACTGCAAATCCGGTGCTCACTGTCCAACATATATTTACCCATAATAGCCCCACACTACAGGAAGAACCTTCCGAGTATTTTCAAGCGATCCAAATCAATGCCAAGCTAATACGGTCGAGTGAGGACACCTGTGAGATCCTCTTCGATGAGAATTGTGTTGAGAAGCCGACCATTTCGCCACCCTACCAGCTCCCTATTTTAGTTGTTCAGTTGGGGCCAAGAAATCAGTTGACGGGGTGTCTTATTCATGGAGGAGCACGCCCAAGTGCCTATCGGATGTGCGCGAGTTTTTGCATTTCCGTGGGCAGGCGTATGGGGAGAAGGATCAAACAGTATGTTTCGTCAATTCACTGCAAGTTCTCGCCTATGTCACATCGGGCACTAGAAAGGTATGTCCTCCACGGGCTTCGTATGCTAACTCACCTAGTGCCGCCACAGGGCACTGACCTCTTAGACGCAAGAAGCCACTGCGTGGTCATTTTGTGTCTAGGGAGCAATACAGTTCTCACTGTTATTCCGAAATCTACCCTGAACACAAACGAAAAGCAGGCTTCGGCTCTTGACTCGCTCATTTCAATGGATGTTGATGAAGTGGAGGACAAAGAGCTTGAGGACCGTTTGAATGGCCCCAACAGCACCCCAGTCGAACCCCCTTCGGCACCGTCCGCTCCGCCGAAGAAGGCAGCAGGAAAGCGGGCTGAGAGGCCTGCCATTTCGCTCAGCCTTGTTCATGGAGACAATGTGGTCTTACACGGCGACGAATTCGAGGTATTGGGTTCATTACTCTTGAACTTGCTCTTCGTGCTGATACACGGTGTGGTCGGGCAGTATTCCATCAAACGTTCGGGTACGGGCATGCGTAAGCTTTCCCCTCGATTTGGTTTCGTTTACATCAATATTCTCGCACGACAGTCCTCTTCGGGTCCTACGTTAAATAGCGCAAAGCGTGCGATGATTCCGTGACGGCCGGGCGCCTGGAGATGAGTGGGCTGCGGCCGCGAATGGATGGTAGACCATAGCACAAGTATATATTCTGTATTTACGCGGGTATGGATATAAGCCCAAGCGTATTATCCCGGGGTTGCGGCTGTAAGGTTGGACCCCAATTCGAACAGACGCCCTGATTCTGTTGTTGACACCAAGCCTGTCAAGTTCAACATCTTCCACTTGTCCCAGGTTACCCTGTACCAACCCCGCAGAATGAGCGAAGAACAACATACGCCCGCCGCACAACCTTCAGAGCTGCCGTGGGGTCGAGGTGAATCCGTCTTAGTTGAAACACTCACAACGCCTATGCTGACAGCCGCCAAGTATTAATATGTGGTGGAACGGACTGGTACGTCAGACACAATCTGACATTCGGCCGCAGCTCAACAATAGGTTTATCCGTTACCATTTGTCAGGCCCAAGTTGGGCAAGAAAGAGCGGCCTGGGGTGTCTAAACCGGATGAGGAGACGTAAGTTTCAGTATCTGACGGGATTAACGGCTGCACAATTCACTCACGCATCCTCAGCAACCCCGACTTGCTTGAACCACACATCCTCCGCTCGCTCAGCAACGTCCGAATCACGTCCGTCCATACGTCCTGCAACGGGTGCCATTTCGTTGCGCTTGATTCCGATGGCGTCGCGTGGTTGTTCGGCCGGAATGGGTCCACCGCGCTGGGGGTGTCCGGCGTGGAATACGTGTCAGAGAACGCGCCTTATAAGCTGACGGCTGCTGATATTGGCGCGCCAAAGGGGACGAAATTCGTGCATGCGGCTTGCGGACGGAACCATACGCTGTTAGTGGGAAGTGACGGGAATGTTTGGACGGCGGGCGTTAATACACTAGGCCAGGTGAGTACCGCGTTCCATGTTCATTTCGTTGTGGTGGGCATCTTATGTCGTGGCAGTGTGGTCATCCTGTCTGTCCTGAAGTTACCTCGTTCAAGCTGGTCAATGGGATCTCGCATGGCGGGAACAAGGAGCACGTCATCAAGGCTGCAGCTGGTGTCACATTCTCTATAGTGCTCACTGAGAGCGGCAAGGGTCAGCACGAGATTTGCTGCGCCCCATGCATGTGCTAACATCCCACAGTTTTCTCGTTTGGTAGCGCCGAAAAGGGACAACTTGGGAATGGAACGACCGGGGAGAGGATCACGACCGGAAATAAAACAGCGTATGACATTGAATATCAGCCAGGTGGGCTTACGCCTCAGGCATCCTCAACGCCTCTAACGCGCGGTCATTATGCCAGTGTACATCAAAGAATTGAAAGACAACAAGATCGTTCAAATTGCGTCAGGGCAGCAGCACTCAATAGCTTTGGACGCGACCGGGTAGGATTTCTCTTGAGCTATACCACTCCAGCTCAATCCCTAAAAGCTTGGTCCATGTGTGGGGCTACAATGGATACTGCCGGCTTGGTCTTGGGAACCAAGTTGATATCCTGAAACCCAAAGTCGTACCCCAGGTACTCTCTTCTCTGAACATTAGACTCTGCTCTTTCCAACAAAATTTATTCAGTTTGCCGGGCCAAACGAAATATCGATGGGCGCCTTCGTTGCTGCTGGACCGTCCAATTCAGTGGTAATTGATAAACAGGGCATGTATTGGATGGCAGGAAAGGTTGGCGTACTTTATCCATCTGTGGTCGCATCTCACGTCTGCCTGGAAGTGGAAGAACAGCGGCGAAGGTTCATCCGGCTCGCCTTATTCGTCGTTCCGCTTGATGCAAGAAATAACGTGGGTACCGCCCCATTTACACTTCTACTACTGCTGCATTGTTTTGTTTATACCTCCTTCAGGGGCTGCAAAATCAGCTTAGCCCGGTGCGGAGGTGTAACACATTGGGCACTTACACCGGATGAGGAGGAGGGTATCATGACTGTAGCCTGGGGTCAAAATGCCGCCAATGGTTTGTTTATCGCACTACCCTACTACGACATCCATTCATTTACGAGCGTGTGTAGGCGAGCTAGGTCTTGGCTTTGACGAACCAAAAAGCGCCACCAAACCAACCAAACACCTACCCCTTGGTGGGATTGAGGTCTTCGAGTTCGTGTTCATCATTCTATCAGAAATGCCCATTCACCCGCACTTCACGTAGCATTGCCGCTGGCCAAAATACAACATTGATTCTCGCGAAACCCAGTGATAAACTCTCTGATTTGCCGCGACACCCAGCCGAGATAGATCCGCCACCGTTGTGTGTAAAATGTGGAATAGAAAAGGGGGAGGACGACTCCCCGCTGGAATGTGACAAGGTACCCTTCATGCCCACCATATTTTGCTTGGCTAACCCTCTGTTGCCTATCCAGTGTGATAGCCCATTCCACATCGGCTGCCTCGACCCCCCCTTGGATGCTGTCCCACCCGGGGAGTGGTTCTGTGTATATTGCGCAAGTGATCCGGGAGCAGCTGTTGGAGCCTGGGCGACCAAGAAGACTGGGAACAAGAAAAGGTCGAATAAAATGGATGAAGGTGGGTCCAGTGATACAGAGGCTGGCGGTAAGAGGAAGGCCCCTGGGTCCAAGGCCAAAACATCCGGTCGGTTATCCTACTATAGCTCAGGGCTTGACAAACTGATCAAAGGACTCTCATTGAATTAGCCCCCAAGAAGAAGAAACAGTAAATTACCACGTCTTTATTCATAAGGGATACTATGGGATTTTTATCTTTCTGTCCGCTGGGTGTCAGTGTACTTGTAAGGAGTTACCAGTAGTGTGATACCGCCACGAACTTGAATCTTGAATACATTGATGATTTGTAACGGAGAAGCACGTGTTCATCAAAGGTCGAATTCCTCAAATGGTCATTCACCGAGAACTGACCCACCTGAACTGGCCAGTACCGAGGAAGTGCTGACTGGTCGTTTATCAGGATATCCATCACTATGAGCTCTCATCGGCATCGCTGGGGACCAATAAAGTCGCTGCTAGCCCTTTCTCCGGTGTTCATTGGTGCCCCATTATTCGCCTTACGGCAGCACTATGGTATGAGACGTCATTTATTTTCCGGGTTGTGTGGTTTGATGAACTTGGTGTCTCTTAGCACTCCCCAAACCCTTAACGGACTTGTAGGCGTTCATGTATACCCTGAGCATAAGGCGGAGCTCAATTAGGAAACAGGACAAATTCGTTGACTGGCCTCCCGCAAATATCGGAGTCGCGCATACTCGAGGTTGCAAGGCTGTTGTCAGAGGATATTGGCTACCGGACTGTTGGGACTTATGAACATGCCTTGGCTGACGCGTGGATGGTAAAGCAGGCGGAGGCTATCCAGGCGCACTGTGAGGAAATTGTCAGGGAGAGCGGGAGAAAGTTAGAGTGCGAAGTTTGGAGGCAGGAGGGCAGTGGATCACATCGGTGGGTTCATGCTCCATGCTATACATTGTCTCTGACTTTTGAAAAAGCTTTGACATGATGCACAAACGACTATACAAGACTTATGTTAATCTCACTAATATTGTAATACGCGTCTCGGACGGGACGGATGATGGCAAGGCACACGCGGTACTCATAAACTCACACCTGGACAGCACATTACCCAGCCCAGGCGCCGCTGATGATGCATTGCCTGTTGGTGTTATGCTGGAATGTATCCGTGTGCTCGTGGACACGCCTGGATGGTCCCCTAAGCATGCTATTGTATTTTGTGAGTCTCTGATATTCAACTATCATATCGTTGAAAGGTGACCATGTCCCTCCCAAGTGTTCAATCACGCAGAAGAGTCATTACAAGACGGCTCACACTTGTTTTCGACCCAGCATCCTGTTGCATCCACGTTGGTGATTTCCCATCTTGCATTAGGTTAAACCCTTAATTATTTATACCCCAGTGTGAGAGCTGTCATAAATTTGGAAGGTACCCAATATTGCCTCAATATATAACCCCATCATTAACGTCCCCGATAGCTGCAGGAACCACTGGTCGCGAGCTCCTATTCCAAGCCACATCGGAACAAATGATCGAGGCATATTCCCATGTTCCTAGGTTCGCTCTTCCTGGTTCTCTCATCGGGCGTTACTTCAATCTCGATTAGACCATTCGGGACGATTTTCGCCAATGATATCTTCAGCTCTGGCATAATTCTCTCGGAGTATGTGATTCATTTCTCCGATATTCTTGCATTTTATTTACGGAGATGGTGACGATTATAGTACCGACTTTCGACAATTTGAACATTATTTGAACGTAACTGGATTGGATGTTGGTCATTCGTTTGGTTGATATCCTATTACTAATGTTCACTCTAGATGGCCATTGTTGGAAACAGCTATTTATACCACATGCGCAAGGTTAGCGGAACAGGTGTCGTCCAGCGGTATACACTTATACTTCATCAGGATTTGGTCGAAAATATTGAGGCTGGAGTCGCTCAGGTAAGCGGACAGGGAGTCGATCAACGTTTTTGCCTCTGATACTCGAGTTAGCATATGGCTGAAAATGCCCTCGCGCTCCTCCAATACTTGTCCTCTGATTTGTCACCTCTACCCACCCTAACTCAAGGCTATACAAGGCCTAGCACGGTATTCTTCTCCCATATTGGCCATTTCTTTATCTATTCTTTCACCACGGCTAAAATAATTTATGGTCTCCTCTTCTTCTCCTCCCTCATTCTTGTGCGTGTCACATATGTAAACCCGGCACCTGCGATGAGGAAGGGCAGGAGCGTCTGGGCAGAACAGGCGAAGGGTATGGGAGCTGTTGTCGTTGGGGTTCTGGGAGCCGTGATCGCACCTAATCTGGTCGCTGTAATAATGCAGCGGGTGCTTGGGAAAAGCATGAGTTGGTTTTCTAGCCAATATTCAGCCATTGGTCTCTATGGACCCCCTGCGTTTTTAGGCCAGTTCATATCTGAATATGTTTTATTCGCCAATAATTGATTTCTAATCAGGCGCCCTACTCTCCCAATACCTTTACGGCCCAGTTCATGAGAAAACGCTCCTCACCGCTTTACTGCTCATGCAATCCAGTATTGCTTTTGGCGTTCAGATGATCAATATTGGCTCAGCGGCCATGCCTTTCCTATCAGCCTTACCACTTTTCGTCGTCCTCCTGTTGAACCCCATCTTATCAACCAGCCCAAACGAAGTATCCCTGCTGACATATGCACTCGGACAAATTTTCCCATTGTTGAACGGCGTCTTGATGATAATTCCGGTTATCGAAGTCTTCGTTCCCCTGGTATGGCTTTGTGTTTCTTCGCCCTTTCCTAACTAATAAATGCTCGGCTGTCGGGTAGACAGGGCGTATTGGTGCTGATGCTCCAGCGGACAACCTCATCGCAACCATTGTATCAGCGTTAGGTGCCCTGGCCCTCCCGCTCATCATACCTCTAGCGCATAGGTTCGGACGAAGGGCGCTGTATCGCGGAGTGGTCCTCATGAGTATGGTCACCATTGTTCTAATGGCAGTTTTTTCAATGCGGCATCCTTTCGACGCTATGCATCAAAAGAGATTGTTCGTGCTTCATCTCGAGAATGTAGGAATTTTGCTGGCTACATCAGCCCCGCTCTCAATTTCTATTTTCAGATTACGAGTAGAGAGCAACACCTTCATTTATCAGCCGCGGATGGCGCTCCAGGATTTGATGCACTAGTCACTGATATTGTCGGCCAGTTTGGCCCACCTGGAGTCCCACCAGCGGCGGTGATTATGGATGATTATA
The DNA here is from genome assembly GCA_003313185.1 of Collybia sp. MG36. Classification (NCBI taxonomy): domain Eukaryota; kingdom Fungi; phylum Basidiomycota; class Agaricomycetes; order Agaricales; family Clitocybaceae; genus Collybia; species Collybia sp. MG36. Next base: position 7,021 of record QGOG01003204.1, on the reverse strand, counting down.
ATTCGGACTGGGACTCTTTGTACCCATTTTCTGCAGTGAGTGAGCACCTTTCGCAACGAGATATTTGTACTGAGGCTGGAACGCCTTCCAGTTCTTATCACCCTACAAAGTCTCATTGCCAGTAGACTCTGCATACGTATCCCCTTGGACTTCCTCTGGACGGACCAGTTTTTCGATATCTGCTTCAACAGATATCCGCAATTTCGATGCTGGAACTAGGAATCTAACACTGACCATCAATCACCCAGGACTCATTTGGACAGGTTTGCATCTCAAATCGCAGTTGCTGTTTACACGATCTGAATCTTGCTAGTTATTGCGTTTGATGCGCACGTCTTGCATTGGACACTGGATGGGCATCCGCCCGACGAATATACCAGACATCATGTCAAAGAAGCTTCGTTCTACGGTACGGATGCCTGGACCCTCGAGCTTGTCGTCAAAGTCCCGCCTGGGTCCGTGGAGGAAGGCCTCAGGGTAAATTTCATCGGGATCCAGGAGAAGGGTATGTGGCCGGGAAAGAAGGCATTCAAGGCAGACGGTGGAATAGCCATGAGGTTGTTTGAGGAAATTGATGGATGGTTGGAGCAGAAGACTGAAGGCACGGTAGATGCGACCTTGCTGGGATGCGTCGCTGGGGTGGCAGTCATCTAAATCTACCGAACACATATGACTATAATACTGTATCCTCCTGAACATATGCTCGCGCCCATGCCCAGGATCGATTCAGATCATTCCTACACGATGAATCGAGGGCGTCCTTCCAAGCCCGACCCTATTCAAATAATCCTTGCTCTTATTCGGAGAGGAGTTTGACACTCAAGCCCATGTGCTGAAGTGCAACTACCTTCCTCCTCTGCTCTTCAGTCAGGTAAGTGGTCATCCGCAAGTATGCTGTCTTGAGTTGGGCGACGGGCGGTGTCCGCGTATCTGCGCGTTTCGACTCCATCATTTCAATTAATTGGAGAAACGATGTGCTGCCTGTGACAGAACAAGAGATGGACTCCAAGCGGGGCACGAGCTCGCCGGAGGAAATTTTCCTGAGAACTGAGGACCCCAGGGATTCGCCAGCGAGGTTCATGTCCATTTCAACAAGGGCGGGAAAATGCTCGAGCATGGTCTCTATCTCTGGTGTCACCCAGAGCCATAGACCCAGACTTTGGAGGTGGAAGGACGATCGCGATTGCAGGGAAATGAGATGTTGCAACGGCCAAGGATGGCGACACTCCTGGGCGCGGATCTCGAGGCGCTGGAGGCAGGGGAATGTCAATGAGTGCAGAAATGATGCCCCACCGTCCAGCACACGGCGGATGTGAAGGACAAATGAAGTGAGGTTTGCAGCGACTATGCTGGGCTGATTTGCATGCTGAGGGTCATTTTCGAACGATATGCCGAGTGTGCAGTGCCGCAGTCCGGTGCATTGCTGAAGAATCCTGCGGCACATCAAGGGGGGCATATACACACCCACACAATGCACATCCGTGAGCTGTGATAGGTTGGAGGAGAGGAGTATGCGAAAATCGATACGGGCCGTCCATGCGTCACTGGATGTTAAAATAGTCTTACGGAGCCGCGGGGCAGATTCAAAGATAGGAGCGGACTTGGCGGGTAGATATGACATTGATTGAGATAAGCATGGAGGTGCCCGGAAATCAAACACTTCGAGAAAGTCAACGGATCCCGGGGGGAGCGCAAAGAAGGGCTGCATGATGCGCGGGTGGCAGCAAAAATGTAACTCTTTTAATCGATGAGACATGGGCACAAGAATTCCGCGCACGATGGTGCTTGAAATGGCTGCCTGTAGGGTTTCTGGTAAGATGGAAAAACAGAATTCGTCAGACGATAGTTTAGAGGGCCCCCCTCGGCCAAGGCATAATTGGGTGGCTAGTACAGTCTTGTCTAGTTGGGCCTCATCCTTGCACCCGAGTACAAGGTTGTCCCAGAGGCTGGGTGTCTCCAGCGCAACGCCGCGCCAGGCAAACGAAATTTGGGTGAGCACCCAGGGGATATCATCCACTCTTGGGGGTAGATATACCGGGCCCGCAAGTGCAGCACAATGTTCAACTATTTCCGCGATAATTTCGGGCGGAAAGGAGACCTGAAGAGTTCAGAACAAATAAATTTAAGGTTTCCAGCACGTTAATCGATGTTTGCACCATTGGACAAGATATCCAGCGTCAAGGAAGAGGTCGAAACTTATGGTGAAGTAAATCCGGCTCAAAATCGGGAACAAAAATAGAAAACGACTACGGGAGGGGAGGATTCACGGAGAGGGATGGCCTAAATGAAGACCCATAAACTCTTCTCCTTTATTAGCGAGAATAATAAATCAAAGTAAATATTGATACTTAGGCGTGCCGTCAACGGGCAGGCGCCGGCTCGTGAAGTCCGATGACGGTGGTCCAAAAGCGCCCGAGGATACTCCCTAAGATTCACGATGTTGCCGATGAACAGACCTGGGGTAGGCTAAGCTGCAGTCTTCGTTGGGGGATGTTGGAACCATCTCGGAATATTTATATTATAGAGATCAGATAGGCGACTTGTGACACCCCGGGCAAGGAACATTCAGCTGTCTGCATCGTTCGCTACCCAATAAGTCATGCGACAACGCTAGAAGTAAGTCTAGAATGTTTCTGACAACAAGCCCACTCGCTATTGGTCTTCGTTGGAGGTCAGCAGGAAAGGGAAGTTTCATCCGTGGGTTTTCCCTGTCAAAATATGGTAGATGACACTCAACGATCGTATGGTGCAGAAAAAGGGAAGCCGAAGGCGTTGCCGTTGGGGCTATTCTCCGTCATCTCCAGGTGCGGTTCCTCCTTTCCTCCTTCGGTTGACCTTCCCAGCCTCTCTCCAGCGCCTCTTCCACTCCTTCGTCAATTCGACCTTGTTGTCTTCCCACCGCCTTTTGATATCTTCCTCTGTACCTGTTCGGTAAAAACCTAGATTGGAATCACGCCAATACCATCCGTTATCTTTGGCTATGTCGAATAGATCCTTGGGGTGTGGTTTATTGCTAGGCGTGGCGCTCCGCGGAAGGGGAAAAAATAGAGACCGCTTCACATCAATCTGGGTTGCAGATGGGGTGGTGCTTGGGAAGGCGGGCGGTAGCACCGATATTGATGGTTGGGGAACAGAATGTATATTCGTGGGCGGAATGACGGGCAGCTCGTCGTCAAGTTCAAGGTCAAGGTCAAGATGCCCGAGGAGGGAGAAACCGGCTGGATGTATGTTACTTATTTAGAACAGGATATCAATAGTAGGATTTATAAATACCTTCATCCTCCCGCGGAGCGAAGAGATCCTTCAATTTCGTCTTTTGTTGTTGCTGTTCCGTCGGCGATGAATCAGTATCCATATTTGTTTCATGGGGCTCGACAACCCCGTCTTCGTCCACCAATGAATCAATGGCATCTGATTTTGGCATGACATCGACCGGAACGATTTCAAAGTCTCCGTCTGCATCCCCGATTCTGATCATTGTGTCACCCTTTTTCAATTCCTCTTCATCGATCTCCGAGCCAACACTTTCCCTGCCCTCCCAGTCTGTGTCCTTTTCGGCAAACAAGGACGCGAGGAGGTTGAGAGATTGATTTTTTTCATGTATGATGTCCATATTATTGTCGGGTAGTAGGTTGGTATTTGAGGCCGCGGTTTGCGATTTGGGGACTTCCTTGGGTTCCGCTGGCTTACTTTTTGATCTTACTTGAGTGACCGCTGGATCGCGAAGGACTGCAACTTCTCCGCTGACTTCGGCCTCACTCTCGCTTGCATCGCTGGTGACTTCCACTCCGACCATGTCCATTTCGGATTCTCTGCTCTGTCCCATCCCTTGTACCTCCAAATCCAAAAACATACCCTTCAGATGCACACTTCCCCATCGCGTCATATCGATCGTCCGTCGGCGTGCCCTCGAATCGGGATTCTTCTTCTTCCTCGCCTTCCTCTCCTCGACCTTTTTGTCATCCCGTGGTTTCGGTGTCTTGTTTACCCCCGCGGGCTTCTGGCTCAAAACAGCAGGGAGAGGTTTGTCCGGTCGCATTCGAACAGGCCGCATTACCCTCCCCAGCGGAGTAACCTTCCACCCTGCGCGTTGGTGGGCATTTTCCGGTGTAACGAGCGACATATCCTCCGCGTGGTAAGCCCTAAAGGGTTTCCGCTTTTTCTTCGGAGGTTCCTCCAATGCTTGTTCTCGCTCCTTTGCAAGGCTGTTCCAATATCAGATAAACAGCGGTATTGGATCTGCGATCCACGGACCGCTCGGAGAAATCAGGTTTTGCCTCCCCGATACGCAATTTTGCACCTTTCCACGTTGATCCACTCAACAAGTTGAGGCCTTGTGTAATGAATTATGACAACAATCTAGCCACCGAGATCGGACTCACATCTTGCCAGCTTCCCGGTTGTGGTCTCGAGTGTGATGTACCCAAATTTCCGAGGCTGACCCAATCCATCCTGAAGACCGAATCCATCGACGGCCAGTACTGTCCCAAACGTTGCAAGCCGACGAGAAAGATCGTCCGCTGATAGCGTAGGCGTCAGGCCTGATATGTGCAATCTCTTCGTGATTGGCGTGTCCATAGGAAACTGAAGTATTACCTAAGAAATAAAATGAGTGCTGCTATTGTTTGTAGCTGTTTGATATAGGGGCCGTCGTCAATTACCCTTTCTGAGTCCGTTTGGATTCTGAATTCTGAATACAAAGTTCCTCCCTCTTCACTGTGTCCCTCTGAACAACATGCCCAATACACCGTTTACAGTTGCTGGGATGTCGACCTCGACTGGGGCTCACCATAGCCCAAACCTGAATACCTGGGGTGGTGGGAATCCTAGTGGTTCACTAACAACACCCTTTTCCGATTCGCTTTCGCAGTCGAGAAGCCACTATCAGTCTGGCTACCTCATGGTATTTATTTCCTTTCACTAACCAGAAACGTTCCCTCACACCCGAGCAGTCCACATCCCAGAATAACGTACGATTTCATTTGCTAGGAAGTATGGGTGGCACGTTGACTTGGATTCCAGAATGCACCTCAAGGCAACCAACGAACCGACGAAGCACCGATTGTTCAGACCAAGGCGAAAATGAACCACATACTATCGCGTGGTTCCGCATCAGATTTTGGAATGGAGTCCATGTTTGAAAGCTCGAGGTGCGCTTCTGTTATCTGAGTGGCGTGCTAAGCCTTACCGCGTTATATTGCCATCCCAAGACAACGGAAAAACCTCGCCGATGAAGACGCCCCACCCACGAACTCTGTGAACGATATTCCTAATGATATACACGTCACTCCCAATTCTAATCGCTTCCAACCGCGGGTTCGTGCCCATGCTGGTTGCCGCGCGCTCGCCTATTGACCACGATGCAGAACTCCGTTCTAGATCGATCCGCTTCCCGGCGCCACAATCAGACGGCCTCCGCACCACAAACCTCCCAACCTCTTTATATCATTGTCTTTGGCTACCCTCAGGACCGATTTAGCATGACCGCCGAATACTTCAAGTCTCTGGGCGAATCCACCGACGCTGATCCTAATACCGAGATTACGAATTGCTTCAGAATCGGGTACAAAGATCCTGGCGATGCTATGAGGGCCGTCCGCAAGAATGGCGAAATTTTGGGTGGAAGTTGGATGGTAGGCGTTAAATGGGCTGTACGTGATGTATTACATAGCAAACAACCTCTCACGCCATATTCACTTATGCAGGATCCAGTACATGCGGAATCTATCCTAGGCCAGCCGGTCTTACGAAACCAGCTGCCTGATCCTACCCCACCATCGAATGCAATGGTGGTTGACGAAGCACCGTCGCCCACACCCCATGCGGTATCGAACACCCCAACTCTCGGTACTCCAATTAAACTCGCACCCTCCACCTCTGCCTTTAGGCGCACTGGAACCGCGGAAAAAATAACTGGGCCCCCAGCGCAACGAGGATGGGGGCCGCCCGGTGGCACCCTTCTCCCTAGCGCGGCACCACCTACGCAACCTCCCAACAAGGGTATGCTGGGTCAAGTGTCAGATCTTATATTCGGATGGTAGTTAGACTATAAACCCATTTGTGCGCATGACGCTTGTGGCTTAATGACATTGATTGATTTCCCGTGTCTGGATGTGCGAACCCATCGGATTTCATAATTATGACCATCCATGCCTGGATTTCGTGTTCATTATGACCCCACTTTTGACATCAATCCGCAGGCGGCAGATATGCGGTTTTACGGCCGTTGTTACTCGCATCGAACGCACAACCCATGTTTCATGATCATCTTGTGCGCGGCGCAGAATCTCGCGGCGAAAGAACTATTCTACAGGAATTCGGCAGAGCACAAAATCGGATAAATATATAAAGAGACAACAACGAAAAATGCGGATGGGCGGAAAATGGTATCGATACATACGGGGGTATCGAATATTTAGACTGGTTCGTGCAGGCAAACAGGGAGGGTATAACCAACAGCCGTGATCCCCACCAGAATCTCTACGTGAGAAACCGCACCCCCGGGAACAGGGTGCCAAACTACAAGGGCGTGGGTGGGCCCAACGAAAAAATGCCGCAAAAAGCGCGGGTACTTTGACTTCACACCCTCAAGTGCGAATGCAACGGGACCGGGGCTGGGGCGGTTGCGGCCGCGGCTACGGCTGATTGAATCGACTGTCTGGATGAGATCGACTGTATGGCACTGATGGTCACCAGTGGTCCCCCCGATTCTATCAAATCGGAAATGAAAGTCGTGAGTTCGCCACTTGACTGCACACCCGGTGGTTGCGCCGGGTCGGGTCCCGTAAAATGTTGCATGTTGATCACGATTCGGCAGCCCTGGAGGATGAAGGGTATTGCGGAATTTCAGAAATGTCAGGGCATATTGTGGTAGGGGATAACCCGAAATGGCTTACAATTGCGGGGATTATGGATAGGAGCCAGCTATGATCGGACATGAGAAAAGAAAGGAGGGGCGAACGAGCCACCGCCAGCTTACTGGTATGCAATGTAGGCGTATACTGTGTTTATTTTGGTGCCA